>APFE030356445.1:255783-275905 GCA_000404065.3 Pinus taeda | reverse complement strand
ATTGTTGAATGTATCAGGGGAAGCTACGGTGAAGGCTTTGTGGGACAAGTTAGGGACTTTCTACCAATCTGTCTCTAGTGAATAAACTGTTCCTATGGAAAAAACTGTATAACCTGAGGATGAAAGATGGAGACTCAGTGATAGAACATATGAACACATTTAATACTGTGGTAAGTCATTTATTATCTATTGATATTAAAATTTCAGATGAAGATAAGTGCATCAGTTTGTTGTGTTCTCTACCAGATTCGTGTGATAGTATGGTTATTGCAATAGGTAGTAATGTAATTGTCTTACAGTTTGATCAAATAGTCATCCTTGCTAACGAAGGAGATGAGACGGAAAAATATGGAGAGCCAAAGTGGTGATGCCTTGGTTGTACGAGGATGGTCCCAAAACATAAACAAAAATAATTCATCGAGTGGGATATCTAAATCTCCAGGAAAACCTGTAAAGGTGGTGGTGCTGGAAGTGCGGAAAGGAAGGGCACTACAAAAGGGACTATAAATCTAAAGCTCCTGACAAAGGAAATGGATCTGATGATGCTCCTTTTGTAGAGGCAAAAACCACCTCAGATGAAGGTGGGGATGTGTACTTGGTTTCTTCAAGTACACATGTAGATAACGTGGCATGGTTGATTGACTCAGGTGGATCCTTTCACTTCACTCCCCATAGAGAGTGGTTCTGCAAGTATGAGAAATATGATGGTGGTGATGTCTTCTTGGGGGATGACAGGAAGGCTAGAATCGTTGGTCGTGGAAAAGTAAAATTGAAGTTGCAAGGTGGAAGGGTTAGAACACTTCTAGGTGTTCTGCATATTCATGCATTAGCCAGAAATCTGATTTTTGTAAGCAAGCTAGATGATGCAAGTGTAAAAACAGTGTTCGAGAAGGATACCTACAATATGGTTCAGGGGGCAATGGAATTGATGCGAGGAGTTCGAATTGGAACTCTATACAAGTTGTAAGGTAACACCGTTGTTGATGGGTGCAATAGTTCTGTGATTCTTGAAAGTGGGGCGGAAAATCTAGTGGTCTCTGCAGAGAAGACCATGTTGTGGCATCAAAGGCTTGGACAAATTGGAGAGAAGGGCCTTTGAATACTTCATGGTAAAGGTATGATAGAAGGTATGAGTAATAGCTCTATGGATTTTGATTTCTATGAAAATTGTGTATATGGGAAGCAGAATCGGGTGAGTTTCCCCTCTGGTGGTAAGAGGGGGAAACATAAATTAGAATTTGTGCACAATGATGTGCTTGGACCTATGTCGGTTCCATCATTGGGTAAGTCTGTGTACTATGTATCATTTATAGATGAATTCTCAAGGAATACATGGATATATTTCCTTAAGAAGAAATCTGAAGTCTTTGACAAGTTTAAAGAATTTAAGGCTCTAGTGGAAATCTAGATAGAGAAGAAGAAAAAGGTGTTGAGGACAGATAACAGTGGAGAGTTTTGAAGCAAGGAATTTGAAGAATTCTGTAAGAAGTGTGGTATAGCACGACAGAAGACTACTCCATATACACTTGAGAAAAATGGAGTTGCAGAAAGAATGAACAAGTTGTTGATGGAAAGGGCAAGAAGCATGCTCAGTGGTGCCGAGTTAGGACAGGAATTCTGCGCAAAGGCAGTGGAGACTGCATGTGACCTGGTCAATTGATCACCAATATCAACATTGGAAGATAAGACTCCACTAGAGGTATGGATTGGTAAGAAACCTTCTCTTTCACATCTGAGGGTATTTAGATGTGATGCATATGTACATGTTCCAAAGGAGAAAAGAACCAAGTTAGATATTAAATCTGAAAATTGCATCTTTATTGGGTATAAGGATGGTTTAAAGGTTTATAAGCTTTGGAACCCAGTAACAAGGAAGGTTGTGTACAATCGAGATGTGGTGTTTAAAGAGGTGAAAGATGTTATTAAAAATGAAGTCCAACCAGAGGAACCTAAGAAGATAGAGTTTGAGCTTAAGGAGGAAGAATTAGAGTCTACAATAGAGGAGGAATTAGAATATGAAGAGCCACAAACTACGGGTGTGAGAAGATCAGTTCAAGAAAGAAGGCAACCAGAAAGGTATAGTTCATCTGCTTTCTATTCAAATTTTGCTTTATCTGTTAATGATGATGATCCTAGAACTATGAAGGAAGCAGTAGATTCACAGGATGGCAAACTATGGAAAGAAGCCATGGTTGATGAAATGACATCTTTACATAAAAATGAGGCTTGGGATCTGGTGGAGTTGCTGGTTGGAAGGAAACCCACTGGAAGAAAATGGGTGTTCAAGAAGAAGACAAATGCAGAAGGAAAGGTGGAGAAACACAAAGCTCGGTTGGTAGAAAAAGTTTATTCCCAGGTATCAGGAATTGATTTTGGTGATATTTTTTCTCTCGTTGCCAAGGTAACTTCTATTCAATTAGTTTTATCTGTTGTTTCTGCTTTTGATTTTGAGGTAGAATAGATGGATGTGAAGACAACGTTTCTTCATGGGGATCTGGAATAGGAGATTAACATGAAGAAACCTTAAGGTTTTGCGGTGAAGGGTAAGAAAGAAATGGTATGCAAATTAAAGAAGTCTGTGTATGGGTTAAAACAATCACCAAGGATGTGGTATCAAAAATTTGATACATTTATATGGGGACTTGGCTTCACCAGAAGAAAAGAAGACCACTGTGTGTATTTTAAATTAATTGGTGACCATGTTATTTATCTAGTCTTGTATGTGGATGGTAAGTTTCTCATTGGAAATGACAAAGAAATTATCTAGGATTTGAAGACCCAATTGTCCTCCAAATTCGACATGAAAGATCTTGCTGCTGCAAACTATATTTTGGGCATGGAAATTAAAAGAGATTGGACAAAGAGGAAGCTCTGGTTAAACCAGAGGAAGTATATCAAGACAATATTGCAGAGGTTTAATATGTAAGATAGTAAACCGGTGAAGGTTCCTATTCCTGTAGGTGTAAAGTTATTTGCTGAACAATGTCCCAAGACACAAGAAGAAGAAGAGGACATGTCCTGGGTTCCATATGAAAGTGCATTCGGTAGACTAATGTATGCGATGTTCTGTACTAGACCAGACATTGAACATGCAGTGGGAGTATTGAGCAGGTTTATGTCAAAACCAGGGAAGGAGCATTGGACAACATTGAAGCGGGTTTTCAGGTATTTGCATGGCACTAGTGATTATGGTTTGTGCTACCAAGGAAGACTAGGATTGGATAGATTATTGGATATTCATGGCTTTGTTGATGCAGACTGGGCTGGAGATCTGGATTAGAGAAGATCTACAAGTGGGTATGTGTTTAACCTATTTGGAGGTGCAATAAGTTGGATGAGTAAGAAACAATTTCTAGTGGCACTATCAACTACAGAGGCAGAATACATGGCAGCCACTCATGCAAGCAAGGAAGCAGTTTGGTTGTAGAGATTGTGTTCAAGTATGGGGTTAGTACAGGGAGCTATAAGGATAGACTGTGACAGCCAAAGTGCAATTTCCTTGGCAAAGAACCCTGCATATCATTCAAAGACAAAGCACATTGATGTTTAGTATCACTTTGTGAGGGATATGATAGAAGACAAAAAGGTGTTGCTGGTAAAGGTGGACTCTTTGAAGAATATTGCAGATGCATTGACGAAATCTTTGAGCTTTGAGAAGTTCTCTAGGTGTAGAGAAACAATGAGCATTGCAGGGTTGGATAAATGACTAAGCTCTCTTGTGGCCCCTTATGGAAAGAAAATAACAAGTGGGAGAATGTTGGGTTGTGTTATATTCTTTCCACGACTAGCTGACGTAGTTAATTGGGGGGTTAGAAGGGGGGCAGAGCCCCTCCTTTGTTGTGTCAATTGCGTAGTGGGGGGAGTCACAGGGGGTTTGAGGGGTGCAGGTAACCCCACTCTATGGGGTTCGGGGCAGTGCCTCAGAAAATTTTGGTTTTGGATCCTATATTAGGTTGGGTGGACCTACCTATGGTTTTGTGCATGATTTTTGCACATGGTTTTGGACGCGATGGTTTTCGGTCGATGGTATTGGATGCTTTGGAATGTATAAATATTCATTGTAACTTTGAAAGGAACATAATGAAAAATCAATCTGATAGTCTTGATTTTGGGATCGAGGGGAAAATATCTATGGATATGTGTTATTCTCTTGCATTGTTTATTTTCTGTGTTTTAGAATTTGTATGCAGGTAATTTATTTATGGGGTTAAAACCTACAAGCTCGAGTTGGTGAGACCAAGAAATAGGAAGCAAAAGTTTGTGCATGGAGCTTGTGAGAGGAAGAGTGTGTGAGAGAAGCTTGTGCACATGTTGGTATAGGGAAGCAAATATCAGTAGTCTTGCAAAGGTTTCAAGCTTAGTTCAAATAGGAAAGACAAGTATTCTCTCAGACTGAAACAACCGTGGTTTGTAAGAGATCAATTGCTCAGTTTCTCTATCAATAAAATTCTCAAACAAGTGGAGGGTTTTCCAAATGGGGTTACCTAGAAAATTCTGTGTTTTTGAATGATGTGATTATGCTTTTATTTATGTTCCTATTAAGTTGCACCTAGTAGAGAAATTTTGTGTTTATGTGAGAAGAAATTTTATTTCAGATTTCTCATATTAGCATATAAGAATTTCATGGAATTTCTACATGGTATCAGAGCTAGTTGAGGAAGAGGGTTGGAGGAAGAATTACAGGTAGTTTTATGCATAGTTTGAAGTGTTGTTTCTCTTAGGAATATGCCACAAATTTCTATGTAGTTTGAGAGGAAGCAGAGCTTTTGTAGGCTAGATTGGGAGGGTCGTAAGGCATACAAGTGGCTGGTATTCCGGCCAAGTAGTCTCAAAAGTACAATGCAAGTGTGGACTTGTTAGAATAGGATGAAACCAAGAGAGATTAGTATTCAACCCTAGTATAATGTTGAAGAAGGACATTCTATATTGAAAGTGGGTAGCCTCCATGCCCTTGACTTGTCTTCATCATAGTAGCAAAGGAAGGCAGAAGTGGGAAACCAAAGAGATGTTCACAAACGGTGTTGTGAACATCTAAAATAAGTCCCTATGTGTTGCATCCTTGATGGAAAACGAAGAAAATAGAGGGCATATTATTTGGGCCAAAATTCAGTGGCACGAAAGGAGTTGTGATTATTGATAGTGGAAGATTATGAACTTGTAGAACATGGTGGGAAAGGACAGGTCTTCAAAGCAGGTTATGAAAAATAAAGTAGGGAAGCATTTTAGTTTAGAGGGAGAACTTGCAGTAACAGAAAAGTTGGTAGATTTGAAGACAGATCCAGGTGTGATCCAGATCTTGGGAGGAGGCCCCCAAGATCTAAAAGATTGAAATGGATCTTGGGAGGAGAGACCCCCAAGATCTGAAAACTTGCATTGCTAGAAGAAAAATAGGAGAATGCCCAATAAACAAAACCATAAAGAAGCTTTTTATTAAAACCGATAATAACTGTAAAGCTTACAAACAGTAATGGAAATAAACCAGCTAGGGCGATGGTAGCTTATCTCTAAGAAGAGATGTGGCGGCTACATGCCTCTGAACTATAAAGGCTACATTGTGGCAGACAATCTGTCCTTTTACAAAATGTGACTTGTTACTTATAGTATTTTCTTAGTTACAATACCATGGGTCAATTCCATGGGTGGATTTTACAATACCACGGGCGGATGCATTTACAATACCATGGGTAAATTCCATGGGTTGATGAATAATATGGATGGATGAGTACCATGGGTTGATACCATTTTCCATTTGGATCATTCCTCCCTCCTTAAGAAGCAATGGTCCCCATTGCATAAAGTTCCCTCCTGCAAAGCCTTTGTTGGATATGAAAAGCCACTGAAGATAAGGGTTTTATGTGGTTAACCCAAAACCCTGATAAACGAATATCCGAGGATAGAGATACCCTGTAATGTTTGTGACCAACTGTGATTTTGACAGTGTGCAGCCTAGAAAGTGGACTTCGATGAGAAGGATTTTATGCGGGTGACCCATAACCATGATGTTGGTTGCTGATGAAGTAGCAGGTGCCTACATAGCCTGGGGTGGGAGGGCATGTCTCCAAATAACCCAAGTCGAATGCTGCTATGTTGAAACTGATGAATGTGAAGCAGGTGCCTACTAAAGTGGGGTGGGAGGGCACATCTCCAATGGAAACCCACTCTGAATGCTGCTCCAGAATTAAAATGGACATAACTCAGCCAATATAACTCAAAATATTTATTATAACCAATAATAACTGTAAAGCTTACAAATAGTAATGGAAATAAACTAGCTAGGGTGATGGTAGCTTATCTCTAAGAAGAGATGTGGTGGCTACATGCCTTCCCATGGAATCGTAACCTCCTCTGATACCATTGATCCAGATCTTGGGAGGAGGCCCTCAAGATCTAAAAGATTGAAATGGATCTTGGGAGGAGAGACCCCCAAGATCTGAAAACTTGCATTGCCAGAAGAAAAATAGGAGAATTCCCAATAAACAAAACCACAAAGAAACTTTTTATTAAAACCGATAATAACTATAAATCTTACAAACAGTAATGGAAATAAACCAGCTAGGGCGATGGTAGCTTATCTCTGAGAAGAGATGTGGCGGCTACATGCCTCTGAACTGTAAAGGCTACATTGTAGCGGACAATCTATCCTTTTACAAAATGTGACTTGTTACTTATAGTATTTTCTCAGTTACAATACCATGGGTCAATTCCATGGGTGAATGAATACCATGGGTGGATTTTACAATACCACGGGCAGATGCCATTTACAATACCATGGGTAAATTCCATGGGGTGATGAATAATATGGATGGATGAGTACCATGGGTTGATGCCATTTTCCATTTGGATCAAGGTGGACGAGGTTCTTCGAGGAAGACCTTCTTTGCTGAGGGAGTGCTGAAAATATTAGCGAGAAAATGGTTCCTTTATTTGTGCCTTAATCATAGGAGACAAAACATGTTCCTTCTTGTGCACGACTTAAGTTCCTAAAAATTAGGAGATTCCCTATAAATTAGGACAAGCTCTAAAATTTAGGGATGAGTCCCTGAAAATTAGGAGGATTTGGGATGCAATTAATTGATTTGTTGTAATTGGAAGCTGAGTTCTTACTTTTCTAGTGTGAGTTGATTGAGGAAACAAAAAAGTGATTGAGTTTCAATTGGTTGACTTGAAATATTATGAGTGGCATGAGCAATTAATTCATGCTAACTCAATCAATCACAAAATCATTCCTTAATTAGAAAACTCAGTAATTTTGACCATTCAAATTTACTTTAAAAGGAGGAACAAAGGCACAAGTTATTCATTATTTTGGTGAGCTTGAGTTGGTGAGACCAAGAAATAGGAAGCACAAATTTGTGTGTGGAGCTTGTGAGAGGAAGAGTGTGAAAGAGAAGCTTGTGCACAAGTTGGTAGAGGGAAGTAGAGATCAGTAACATTAAAAAGGTTTCAAGCTTAGATTAAGTAAGAAAGACAAGTATGTCTCTTAGATTGAAACAATTGTAGTTTGTAAGAGATTGATTGCTCAGTTTCTCTATCAATAAAATTATAAAATAATCAGAGGGTTTTCTTAGTGCGGTTACCTAGACAATTCAGTGTTTTTGAATTTTGTGACTATGCTTTTATTTATGTTCCTATTCCATTACATCTGGTAGAGAAATTTTGTGTTTATGTGAGAAGAAATTTTATTTCATATTGCTCATATTAGCAGATCAAAATTTCATGGAGTTTCTACACCAGGTTGTGCACCTTGCTTCTCCATAGGAGATTCTTCTTTATTTTGATTCTAAAATATATGAGGAGCCTCTTCTTATACTTTCTCATGATGTGTATGAGATTCCTTTCCTTCTTCCTGTATTTCTATCTTAGGTGTCAATTCTTCTTCTTTTAATCCTTCTTGAGATGTCACATCTTATTCATGTAGTTCTACTTGATCTACATGTTTTCTCCATGCTGCTCTTTTGGGCTAGAACTTTCTTCTAACAAGATCATAGCACGAGGGATTTATTTCTACTGAGTGGAGGTATTTGTTTTGGGATAATGTCTTTTGAAATTTTGATGCTCCCATCTGATCATTCATGTCTTATTCTTAGGTAATGTATTTGGTGTAGGAGGTGTCCCTATTTCTACCAAGGTATACACAATCTTTTTTTCTGTAATCCAAGTTTGGGCTTCTTCTTCTCTTTCTTTAAAGGCCTAGGGATAGAAATAATTCTTTCTTTTCTTTTATAGAATAATAAAGGACTTAAGTCTTTCAAATCATTTTGCTATTTATGAAGGTTTTGTTTTCAATAACAATGAAATATTTCGATGGCATGAGGTACTCTAGTATATCTAGTGCATCCAAACTATCAGCTGATTAACCCATAGTAGGCCAAAGCTTCTTTCCTTCATCCCTTAACCTTACCACTCATATCATTAGAGATTGTAATAGAAAATAAGGAGTTGTAAAAATACCTCCCACCCCCTTGCCCCATCTTAGGCCATGGGAGGTGTTACTTGTTTTCTTTAACCCAACACCCAAGGTATATTTGTTGTGGGTGAGACCACCCTAGGGTCTTGGGTTGAGAACCCCAACAGAGTGGAGGGTAAAACAAAACAAGAAATTCTCAAGCAATCAACCTAAATGCTTATTCTACTAAACTGTGTAAGAGTGTCCTTACCCGGAAGTCCTACGCTTGAGTAGATCTCGCAGGGTGCAAATCCTCAACTTCTCTTGATATCTTCGAAACTTGAAAATTATTCAAATGAAACATATGCAATAATAGAAACATAAAGCATGTTCATGATATTAACTTTAAATCATATAAATGAATGAATACTTATGCATCATTTTAAGATTCATAAACAAATTACAATATAAATAGATGCATAAACACATTTAATATCGGAAACAACACATCATTCCTTTATTGAAGTTAGCTACAAGTAAAGTGGAGAAATATAATTTGAGTCCTCTGTAGCTCCAAGTGGAACCGTCCTCCGGTCTATCCTTTCCCGGCCTCAACAATCTTCCTCCATCACCAATACAAGGATATCTCAAGAAAGATGAAGGATGTCTCCAACAAGGAAACAAGGGTTTCCTGAAGCTTTGGGGAGTGTAGGAGCCACAAGGATTTTGTCAGACTCGATCAGGGATAATCTCACTATAGTATCAATATCTCATATCTTTTCCCTTTAGGCCTTCCCATGGAGGTTTATTTATACTTCTCCAAATTAGTTTTTTCAGTTGGGAAACAATTGGGTCACGAGCAATAAGAGGTGAGTAACAGGTAAAATCCATGAACTCCACCCGAAATTAAGGAAATTTATTTTTTTTAAGTGTTTTAACATATGTACATGGGTTAGGTATATGCTGACCTGTGTGTACATGCTTTTGTCACAGGGAAGATTAGTGTATAGGGAATAAAACACAGTTTTTTAGATTTTGGACCAAGTTTGGAAGAAAGGGTTGCCCTATGCCATAATTAGAGCATTAGATCTACAAAGAGTGGTAAATGGTGCTATAATAGATGCCCCCTAATATATGAGGTCAGAAGTGGTACATGATGGCTGAAATGTATTAAGTGTATAAAAGGAATCATGCCGAGACCGAGGAGGAGTTCACCAGAATTCAGCTTGCCAAGCCAGTGAAAGAGATCAGAAAGAAACTGCTATCTGAGGTGGGCATACCCATGCTTAGAAATAGTAAATCACGTCTGCATGTCAAGTACAAAAGTGGATCCAATATGCATACAAGTATAAAGGAACTGAAAATACATAATGGATCATCTGATCATAATCAAGAAAGTACATGTCTGAATATCACACATAAAGAGTTGATCAATGATGTTGAAGTATGAAGCTGATCACTTAAGCCAAGAAATTGGTCCAAATAGTACCAAGTGAACATGATGGAATAAATGGTACTACACTGCAACTCGGTTGCCAAAATATAAGATATCACTGTAATGAATTGCAATATATAAGGTGGATGGTATCAACTAGCAGAAACAGGAGCAATTGACAACTGAACCAAGACATGTCGATGCAAACCCTAGGTCTTCAACGACCGCTGTGGTACATTTCTACACAATGGGAATAAATGATCTGAAGTCACCCATGTGAGAAATTATTTGATTACCGGTCATTAATGTATACTGTTAACAAACACAATGCTACTCACCGATAATGATGATGAGAGTGAAGGTACCCAGTACAATCTAACAAGTGTGAATAAATGAGTTGTAGTTGAACACTTGGAAGAATATATCAATCAGGAGAGAATGATGTTTTCCCACTATCGATAGCGAAGGAATTTTCCACTAATGACTGCAAACCCTAAGGTACTTCCAAATGGACTCTAGATCTCTTTCACAGAGAAATGAGTTAAATTTGATGGGAAAAGATCCACTAGAAGGAAGGCATTAAGGCATCCTTCATCAATCTAGCGCGAGTGTAACCCGTAGGCCAATAATGTGGAATGAATCAGATGAACAAAGATGTAGTAACCCAACCAAAGCACATTTCCAGTGTACACAAGATGTGGCTAGCACATGATAGAAACCCTCTAAACTAACCAATAATGAAAGCTGACACAAAGGTGACGAATCCACCAATAGGGTCAAATGGAAACCAAGGCACTGCACGAATCCCAATGTGTGATAATGAAAGCTGTTGTTGAACATAAGGGAAACCACTTAGTTAAAGACCAATGATAGTGATTGATGTTGAGCACATCGTGACCTATCAATAATGAAAATAGGGCTAGGGTGCGACTCTAGATCTACCGTTAAAGTAATTTGTCATAGTCGATAAGAGAAAGATCCGCTAGCAAGAAGTCAATGGAGACCTTCTCAAATTAGCACAAGCAAAGGACCAATATAGCAGATGTCATAACAAACATGATGCTGACAACTAGGGATGACCAACTAAAAAATAGGTCTAGAGACACCACAGAGAGACTGAATCAGGTTTACTTCCCTTGAACAAAAGCCCGACTCAATTTGGACTCCATCGCAGCATATGATAACTTTGTATAAGTTCGTAATGTAGGAGGCATAAGAAAAATCTCCATATGATTGGAAGAAGTAACTAATTAGAGGAGTACTGGCTCAATAACAAGGTTAAGGCTCTCCTAAGTCAAACTAAAGCCCATGCCAATGGAGGAAAGACTTACTTTTGAGTGCTTTGTTCAAGGGTGACACAATTGACTCTAGCTTCCATCAAACATGGAAATAATGTCTCGTTCCTGCTCTTTTTGGAATATATAATTTTTTTGTCCTTTTCTTTTATATGAAGCTTGAAAAAGAATAAAATAATGCTATAGTACAGTGGAAAGAATGAGTGTCGAAAAAATAGATGCTCTAGTTGTTGGGAGGAGAAAATTCCTATGCTTAATGCAAGGTGGCAAAACTGGCCAAGGACACTCAAAGGAATGTTCTTTCCACGTGTAAAAGGATGCGTCAAGTTGTAGAGGCTAAGTGTTTGCAAGGTTGATTTTGCAGAAGACATGGTCAAAAAGTGGCTTAAACACGAGTCCAAGTGAAGTCGGCTCAAGGCCATAAGGTGTAAATAGTCAATATGCAATGCAGTGGTACAACTAAACACAAAGGAGCCTCTAGGGTATAAGGCCAAAAAATTGTGCCGAAGAATGAGAATGAGTCTTCAACGCACCAGTCATGGTGGGACTAAAGAGGACTCATGAGCCTACTCAATATAGCAACATGGGAAACAAATGTCAGTGAAGATCTAACTAAGATGCCCATGTAAAGGTTGGCTCTACCATCACGTCATGATTTTAAAGTCACCAAGTGAAAATGGTTTTTGAACCAAGACATGATGGGGTCGACCCTATGGCAAACATATCACATTATGGAGGCTAGTATGCAAAATGTAGCGGAAAGTGGTATTCCCTAACCTATATGCCGGTAATAAAACGATACCTACCATGATGGGTCTGCGGTCATGAGACCCAAAAGGCTTTCTCAAAGAAGTCTCCAAAATTTCCTATAAAGGCAACCCATTCCCAACACTCCAAGCCAAAAGGTCAAAAAGTCCATAAGATAAAAATCAACTTTTGAAAAAATAATTATCATTTTGCAACCTATATAAAGACTTTTGGACTCACATTTTTGTCATTTGTGTTTTGAGCAAGGAGCTGTGGAGACAAACTCAAAAAAACTTCCTCTGTCAAATCCAACTGTTCAAATTGCCCCAAAACTTCTAGGTAACCATTTTATCATGCTTTTAATCATTTGTGATACCTTTTAGATGTTTTTTTTCATAATTTGACTATAGGAAAATATGCTAAAAATTTCAACTCCGCGTACATGCAGGTTGAATACAGGTAACCTGCGTATACAAGGGCCCTACATGTGACTGTGTAAAAAGGGAACCCATGTGTGCACGAGTAAAAAATTTAAAAACATAAATATAATGATTTGAAACATCTTTTTTTGGTAGGATGATAATTACCTGGAGAGAAAGGGAGCATGGTGCTATTGATAACCAGGTAATGGAGGATCAAAATGCCTTAGATGCTTTGAGAGGTTGTGGCTTGCTAAAATTATTTAAAATGAAAACATTAAAGCGAACACATGATTGCTTGAGTTGTTGATTCAAAGTCAATTAATTCATAAGCTCCCTTTTTCAAAACTCGCTTGACTATAAAGGGAACGTACCACATAGGCTTAAACTTGCCTATCCCCAAGGTGTCTTTGTCTTGATCATAGACCAAGACAAGGTCACCTTCAGAAAAATTTCTAGGACAGACAACTTTATCATATTGAGTTTTTACCCTCTTTTTATGGGCTTCATTTATTGTGGCGGCATCTCGATGCTGCTCATCAAGATGATCCAAATAAACGAGGCGCTCCTCAAGACTAGAAGTCTCTGGAAGAAGTTCAACAACTAGTTTAAGGGAAGGAATTTCACATTCAACAGGGAAGATAGATTCCAACCCGTAAACCAGTTGAAAAGGAGTAAAGCCAATGCCAGTCTTAAGTGATGTTTGGTATGCCCAAAGTGACAGATACAACATGATGTGCCAATTTGATCTAGCTTTGTTAATCGTACTTTACAAGATGATTTTAAGGGATTTGTTCATGGCTTCAAACTGCCCATTGGCTTGAGGATAATACAAATATGAATGCTCTTGTTAGAAACCCAACTTGAGAGCCAATTTAGACATCAGTTGATTTTGGAAATGACTGCCATGATCAACGACAATCTCTTTAGGGGAATAACTTGATTGAAGTAAAACAAGGCCACTGTTTCACTGTCATTCTTAAAAGTAGGCATGGTCCCAGCCCACTTTGTAAAGTAGTCTATGGCCATAATGATGTACTTGTGGTTTCCTGCCAAAGGTAGATTACAAGTAGTAAAATCAATGCCCCAGTTTATGAAAGTACTGACAGTGATAATTGGGAAAAGGAGAGTTGGATGTGCGTGCATTTTCTGAGTATATACTTGACAAGGATGTCATCTTTTGATCACTTCAATACAATATTTGAGGATCGAAGGCCAAAAGTAGCCTGCTCGCAATTTTTTTTGGATTGTTGCAAGCCCAGATAGATGACCGCCACAAGCTCCACCATGGAAATAATTAAGAACTGACTCAGATTCTTCCAAGGTTAAACAACGCCCAAGGATTGAATCAATCCCGCAATGATAAAATGTTTCACCTATAATAACATAATTCTTAGTGAGGTGACACAAATTTCTATGCTCATATTTGGAAAAAGCGGGCAGAAACTTTGAAGTCTGGAGATATATAATGATATCCCCATACCAAGGATCTTGTGAAGAAATAAGAAATAAATGGTCGTCAGGAAAACTTTCCTTGTGAATAATTTCTTCCTCACAAGGCAGCTGTGATATCAACTCTAAAAGTACTAAAGATTTCTTAGATTTAGCGGACATGAATTCGAGATCAAATTCTTGCAAAATGACAATCCATCTATTATATCTGCCCTCAATCAATCGCTTATTGAGAACAAAATGAAATGGATTGACGACTGCTAAGAAAAATGTTTTTCGAAGTAGAATGTAATGCCGAAGCCACTGGAAAGCATGGACAGCTGCCAAAGCTAATTTCTCAATGGGAGAATAACGTAGTTCAGGGCCTACCAAGGCTCGACTTAGATAGTAGATTACATGCTCACATAAGGCATCATCTTCCTAAACCAGAACCATACTAATAGTTGATTCTGCTGTAGTGATATATAAGAGGAAATCTCTACTATAATCAGGTGGAATCAACAATGGAGTAGAGGTTAATGCTTTTTTAAAAGCATCAAAATATTGTTGCACGAAATCATCCCATAAAAACGGGACCCCTTTCTTAAGTAAATGCATAAATCCTTTTTTGATCTCAGTGTAATTAGCTATAAATCTCCTCTAGAAATTTGCTTTTCGTTAGAGGCTTTGAAGTTGACGTATGGAAGACAGGGGAGGCAACTAAAGTATTGCCTAAACCTTTAAGAGATCAACACAAATGTCCTCTGTTGACATGATGAATCCTAACAACCAACCAGATGTGACTGCAAAACACACTTATTCAAATTCAACTGGATTTTATAAAAACAACACAGCTCAAATATCAACTGAAGATTCTTAGGATGATCAATTCTCTTTCGAGAACGAGCAGTTAGATCATCCAGATATGCTTCGATAACATGCTTGATGTCATGAAAAGCATAAGACATGGCCCGCTCAAAAGTGGTTCTAGCATTTTTGAGGCCAAAAGGCATATTTTTGTATGCAAACATACCCCAAGGAAAAATAAAGGCTATCTTGTGCTGATCTTTTGGATGGATAGTAATTTGATTGTAACTAGAGAATCCATCCATGAACGAAAAAATTTCATTACCTGCACATTCATCAATAACTTGATCAATAAAAGGCGTGGGGTAATTGTCTTTCAGAAAAGCCTTATTTAGGTCCCTAAAGTCCATAGATACTCGAATCATTCCTTGCTTTTTGTCTATGAGGACTAGATTAGAGACCCACTCAGTTAGAGGAATGGGGAGATGAAACCCACCTTTAGCAGCTTTTTGACTTCAACTTTGATAGCTACTGCTTTTCTATGATTAACTGGTCGAAGTTTTTGATGAATAGCTTTAGTATTTTCATATGTATTGATCTCATGCTAGACAATAGATGGATCTATTCTAGGCATTTCCTCATAAGGCCAAGCGAACACATCATGAAAATATTTGAAGAGATCAATTAAGTTTGAATTTCTTCAGGGGAACAATCAACTCTGATGAAGACATTTTCGATTATGTTAGGATTCCTAGAGATGTTCACTAGTACAATTTGTGAGATAACATACATGTTACCTTTGGCAAAAAAATATTATGGGGCCAAAGGGTTTAAAATTGTATGAACATCACTAGTAGAAGGACTAGAGAAACTTGACTAAATTTCTTGCAAATGAGGGAGGAAATATGAATGATGATGTAGATCATCCCATGGTCTATCAACATCCATAATTTCTTCTAGGATTGCTTCCTCAGATGGTAAGACTGTATCTAAGCAATACTGAGCCAAAGTTGAATCGAGGGTCCAGAACGGAGCCACATCTCCATCTAACTCCTTTGGTGAGAAAGGAGTAGGTAGGACATTCCATTCCACCTATGTGCCCTCCATCTAATGTGGTGTTAGACGAAGGTAAAGGCTAAGGGTCTAAAAGATAATGAGTTCGAAAGAAATCTCTTCAAGAAGGTACCTTGGAGGATGAAATAACATTGATTCTAGCTATAGGAGAAAGAAGATAAAAAATACCCATTAAAGAAGAGTACATCCCAACTCCTAAATTCTCTATAGGTTGTCTGGGATTGTCCACTAATGGAATAGTAGAATCAGAAGATGCATGGGCATGAATCGGAGAATAGTCAATCTAATCAAATTTTACAATACTCCCCTCACGAGGAAAACAAAGGATGAAAAATAATGATGAAACCATGGCATCCATATTGTAAATCCAATTCTTGCCTAAGAGGAGGTTATAATCTAGATTCGCATTGACTATTTATACCTCAATATTTACCACATTTCCCCCAACACAGATGGGAAAGGCTGGAATAATCCTATGTGGCCTATGAGAATGTCCATCAAATTTCATAAATATAGTCAGAAAAGGAACAACTTGAGGCGATCCAATAGCCTTCCAACATGACATGGACATCACACATGTGGAAGCTCCCTCACCGATAACGATTCGAAAGATGTTGGTCTTTCGATATGTATACTTTATCTGAAAAGCCATTTGATGGGGGAGTATCTTTTTTATGTTTGACATATCAAAAGTGAGCACAAGAGAATTTTTTGGATCTACTACTCTAATTTCCGAGAGTCATGCACTCCTCTAAGCGGGGCATGACTGGAGTACCTCTAACGCTGACATAGCACAAGGACTTTGAGCCATATCTTCTACAATCACTTAGTTCTAGGCTGCCCTAGCATTAGGGTTAATGGTTGAGCACTTTGCGGAGCCATTCGGCATCCAAGGTATAGACTCAACAAAGGGCCTATCAATATGGAGCATCTCTAAGGCATCAGAAGTAGACTTAGCCTTAGATGATTCCGATTCACCGTAATCACGTGATCGCGCAGCGACGTCTATATCTGAGCTCATCATGTAGACATTTGATGAATTATTGCCTTCCTGGTTTCCCCTAGTAGGGGTACTAGTACTAGAGTTCTCACCAGTAAGTAATTGCTACCCTTGGGGAAAAGGGTTAGTGAGGACAACCTGGGAGCTAGAGGACCCCTGCTACACTAATAAGCACTAAGCGTCTTGGGTCTTAGCGCAGAGATGAGTCAAATGATCCCCATTGCATAACTTGCATGGAAATTTTAATTTTTTCTTGGACTCTTTCCTTCTGGCATCATTTCCAGGTTTGTTTGCATTGCCCTTCCCATCCTGTCTCTTTTTGCTACCTCGTGCCTTCTTCTTCCCATCAGATTGTTGGTTTCATTTGGGGTTAGAAGTTTGCACGACATTTATAGACGTCGGTTGGGAAGGTGTAGATACAGACGACGATGCCTACATAGAAGAAGGAGTTTGTAAAGACAACTGTTGCAATCGATTCAACAGGTTAGCCATGTTGGCATCAATTGATATACTATCCCATCGGCATGGGGACTTGGATTTGGTTTGGCTGTATCCACCTTGAATCTAGGATCATCAGGTAGAATTTTTGGAAGAACCCCAAACTGAGAATATATAAGTTCCAACTATTGGGCTTTGAAAATAGTCTGCTCTTCGGTGAAAACACTAGAGAGGGACACATCCTTCGAGATCTCAGGCTGTAATGATTTAAGAAACCATTCAAGAAGGAATTCTTGTGGAATATTAGCTTTAATGAGCCTCTTCATTCTCTTCCATTCTTGGATATGACTTGAAATGTGAGTTGCCTGATCTTGTTGGAAATTAGCTAAAAGCTCAATTCCAACATCATATAGGATAGGCAACTGAAAATGGTTAAAAAAGATAGTAGTCAAATCGCCGAAAGAAGTTAAGGTGACCCTTGACACTATGTACCACTTCGCTGAATTTCCAGTTAGCGTACATTGAAATAATCTCAACCTAATTGAATCGTCTATCAGGGAGTTGGACAAACACCATAAGTGGAAAGTGGTTACGTGGTCACCTGGATTTTCACCAGTCTTCCCCTCGAATTTTGGTATATCAGAGGGAAGTTTGGTTGGGATCAGAGGCCAAACCAGGTTATACCTAATCAGATCATTATTCAATTTAGAGAGATCTGACAAGTTTAATGTTTCCAGAAAAGGGAGTCATGGCAGACCCTGAGGATTCCACCCGATATGGAGGAACTCCCAACGTTATAAAAAGAATGTCCTAGATTTGTGAAGGAACCAGGTTGCCTGAAGTAACTTGTAGACCCAACTGAACCATAATGAGCTCCTTGTGGTCTAGAAAAAATCGGAGTTTGACCAACTCTTGCTGAAAAACCTCTGTAACTAGTAAATTTACCCCCTAGAGAAGTGTTAAAAGGAGTAGAGAGCCTTTGGTAAGGGTTCCATGCATTAGCATAGGGAGAAAATTTCTGATAGAAGAATATGACATATTCCCTTGTTGGCTGAAATAAGATTGATTCCTGGCTCCTAACCCACTAACCATAGGGTTTGTCCAACTTTGAAATGGATTATAGCTTTGACGCATAAAGGAAAATGGATCGATCCCAAAGTTGGATTGGAATGTGGTATATGACCACTCCTAAATGGGAAACCTTGAAAAGAAGCTGATCCACTTGCCATGGATGTGGAGGATGATGATGGAATACTTAAAGGAATAGAAAGAATTGCACTAGTTGACATTCTGAAAGGGAGAAATCCAATGCCAGAGGCAACAACTTGAAAACTTCCACTCAAAGATGGAATGGAAGTAGAACCAAATATACTAGTGCTAGGAGTAATGGAAGGTATAGAAATGGTTCGTCCTCCTTGTAGAGATACATGAATTTTCATACTCATAGCACTTGTCATGGATGCCATGCTTTTGGCAGTGGCCATCAAAGGAAAAGATCGATATAGACCTAGGCTCGAAGGCCTGTTGGTTGGAGTCCTGACGTATAATAAAATGTTTGGATAATCAACAGGCAGAGGAGAATTAGGAGCCGCAATAGACTCAGGAAGCTCTTCAATCAATATTATCTTCTAATTGGAAGAGGACTTGAGAAAGAACTGGAGTATTCCTCTCTAACTTTCTACTTGTACCAGGTCTATCTTGTGAATCAATAACTCCAACTAGAAGATCAATCTCTGATGCACCTGTTAACACTGGTTGAAAACCACTAGTAGGATTTTTCCTATGCTTTCAAGGAGAAGGCTCAGGACTCGTAGGTGGTAGCCCACGAAGTCTCCTAGACCGATGAGCTGGTCGATCAACCACTTTGAATTATTTTTAAGAGATATACTTAAAGACTCAAAAAATTGTAAATCTAGGCTAGCTAGGAGCAAAGAGAACTCTCTAAAAGTCCCTAAAGATACAAGGAATCAAACAACCTTCAAGTATTTCCACTCTAGGTGATTAGGACTGGACACCCAAATACAATAAAATCAAAATCAAGGGCCTTTTGAAAATAGTCTAGGGTAATTACAGCCTAGGCCTACTAGCGAAGGTATCAGAAGGAGTTACACTGACCTCCAGACAATAGCCTTTGCCGGTGCAAGAACCTAAGCTTCGCAAGGGTGCCCTCCCAAAGTACTGCTAAACGTGTTGCAATGTCATGTAGAAATTTTGAATAATATGACACTTATTCACAAAGATTATCTTGATTATAAATTATTTGTGGAATCATGCATAATACATAACCTCCTCTACATTGATCATCAATTTTGCGGAATTAAGAAACAATTGCATGCGCACATTGAAGCATCGATCACACATATCAACAAAGTATATCATGGGGAAAGCATGCAGCTGAAAACCCCCAACTATCTGTATATTATATTGATTGAGAACATGTAACAATACATAGTACAATACTCCTCGCAAGTACTCAGTACTATCTCCACCTGTTACACATAAACTAGCTCAGATCTGAATCAATCACTAGCTCAAATCTCCTCCGCTGCTTGCCTGCCTCCACTGCGCAATACCTGCATGAGAATAGATTGAGAATGGTTGAACCAAAATCATATTTCCCTTGTGTAACACTATGCAATCCTCATTGGCAATACTCAATCCATTGATTATGAAAATCACATGCACAACTATAGTCACAACTGACAACTGTCTTGCCCTTTCAGTCATCTCTAACACTTGCCTCCACTGAACTGTCCATGCACTGAGTTAACTGATGTATTCCTCAGTTGATTTATGATTTAATAATTAGTGAATTAATTAATAACTAATTCACATCACTCATCACTAGTGTATTTGGCGATTAGACTAAATACAACTAGTTCAACTAAGTCAAACTGAACACAACTCCATCAACCTCAATCAACTCCAAACTCAATCACTTGAGTTCTAACTGAAGTCCTTCATGCAATAGCTCAATTAACCCATAAGAAAAGCGTATTTCCTTTTGGTAGTTGCATGTGCCACATCTGTAGCTCGAACTGAAGTGCTCCAAGAGAATAAGATAATGTTTATAGTCCAAATATTATTAAG
>APFE030356445.1:229901-248937 GCA_000404065.3 Pinus taeda | reverse complement strand
TATCCTTGAGCGCCAACTTCCTCTAGTCGCTCTTGCTTTGGAATATATCTGTCAATGCTTTCCACATCAAGTATGGAGAAGCCTTTCCATGGAGGCTGGACACAATGTGATCCCTCATGCCCTCCAACAGAATCCTTCGACACTTGTTGTCTTCTTTTGCCAATCCCCGACTTGAGCAGCATCAATAGGTTTTGGGACATCCACATCTATGAACTCCTTCAACCCATTATCATCTAACACCGCCTCCATCCTGTCCTTCCATGCAATATAGTTCGACCTACCCTCAAGGGCATACTCCAATAACAATCCGCTGAAAGACATTTGAACTTTGACACCAAGAAAACACTACTGCAAATTCGAATTTCACCAGCTCAAAACTTAATCGCTTCTGATCTAAAATTCGTGAGAACAAAGTATTTCTTGTATAGAGATCGACTGTATGGGCATTCACTGGATATCTCACCTTCCAAAATAAGGATGAATCCAGAGGCTACCTGGCCCGATTACAGACTTTTCCAGAAGAAATAAAATGTAAACACTTTCTGAATAATATATTCGATGATCAAATTCGCTTTGATATCATGTAGAAATATCTTCTACAAATCAACCAGCTCTAATACCATGTAGAAATTTGAATAATATGACACTTATTCACAGAGATTATCCTGATTATACATTATTTGTAGAATCATGCATAATACATAACCTCCTCTACGTTGATCATCAATTTTGCGGAACTAAGAAACAATCGCATGCGCACATTGAAGCATCAATCACATATATCAACACAGTATATCATGGGGAAAGCATGTAGCTGAAAACCCCCAACTATCTGTATATTATATTGATTGAGAACATGTAACAATACATAGTACAATACTCCTCGTAAGTACTCAGTACTATCTCCACCTGTTACACACAAACTAGCTCAAATTTGAATAAATCACTGGCTCAATTCTTCTTCGCTGCTTGCCTGCCTCCACTGCGCAATACTTGCATGAGAATTGATTGAGAATGACTAAACCAAACTCTTATTTCCCTTGTGTAACACTACGCAATCCTCATTGGCAATACTCAATCCATTGATTGTGCAAATCACATGCACAACTATAGTCACAATTGACCGCTGTCTTACCCTTTCACTCATCTCTAACACTTGTCTCCACTGAACTATCCATGCACTGAGTTAACTGATGTATTCCTCAGTTGATTTATGAGTTAATAATTAGTGAATTAATTAATAACTAATTCACATCACTCATCAATAGTGTATTTGGCAGTTAGACTAAATACAACTAGTTCAACTAAGTCAAACTAAACACAACTCCATCAGCTCCTCAATCAACTCCACCAAACTCAATCACTTGAGTTCTAACTGAAGTCCTTCATGCAATAGCTCAAGTAACCCATAAAAAAAGTGTATTTCCTTCTGGCAGTTGCATGTACCACATCTGTAGCTTGAACTAAAGCGCTCCAAGAGAATAAGATAATGTTTATAGTCCAAATATTATTAAGAGCTAATAATATTCGACTGTTCTATTTTTAGCCTGACAGTCTAAAAATAGACTCCGCCCATATGTCTAAAAATAAAGGTCCATCTATTTTTACCAACATGACCAATCATCCACAAATAGCATCCTGCAACTCATAGACCATGATCCATATGTCTAAAAATAGACTTTGCGCCAATAATAGCCTGCGAGCCCACTTAGTGAAGGTGACTTCTTTTCACTAAGCTCCATCATCTTGCTGCATTTTCAACACGTCAGCCTCAGGTGCCACGAGATTCCCCTCCCAACCAGCTATGAGATCCCTAAGAAAGGAAACTATGGATACCAATTCGTATCAAAAGCCGAGAATAACAGTTGTGAGGCGGGATCCAACAAGTAGGAGAGGGGGTTTATCTCTTCATTGACTTCACTCTCCCTTGTGCTTAACTCTCAGTCACTGAGATTTCCTAGTCTTTCAAACAATATTGGGTTTTGCTCTTTATTCAACTTCTAAGTTTTGTAATTTGAGCGGCCTTGGAGAGTTAACTCTCCACTCACCTATGCAAAGGCCCTAATGAACCTAAACTTATTGGTGTTTATTAATGACAACAATAAAAGTTGTAGTTCATTTTATTAGATCGCTTGATTTTATATAGTTGTTATCTGAGTCAGGGGGTATGAGAGTGAAACAGATGATGTTTTATGACGCAAAATAAATCAATAGAAAACTAACTATATGGATGCAGTCATTTTCTTCAATGAAGAGTGATTTATACTTGGGTTCTACGAAAACCTATATATAAGAAAAATATTTTTCTTTTATTTTCTGAAACAATCCATGCACACCCAAAATCTAAAAAGACTAAGAATGCTTAAAATGGAAACTAACTTAATGCAAGTCAAAATGATGATGCAAGATCCTAAATAACACTCACAAGCAAATGTGGTTCTTTATAGAGACAATAAGCCAACTTGAAAATGAAGAGGGCAAAAAATTAAAAACAAACCTCTCCCCAAAGCAAGAAGAAAAAATTGTAAAAGATCACAATTCACTTCTCAACAACAAAACAAAAGAAACCATAAACCAAAAGATTGGAAAAAGAAAAGAAAAAGCAATGTTTTTGTGTTTTTTCTATAAGGAAACAAAAGAAACTTTTTGAGGTCACAAAAGTACTACTAAAATTTGAAAGATCAAGAAATAAGAATAAGGAGTCTTCCTATATTGAAAGTTATAAAACTCATGAATAAATGAAGAAAGACTACAAACTTGCACAAAATGATCTGAACAGAAGCAAAAGATTTTGACAAACCAACAAAATGTCAATAAAGAAATACCTTCAAACTTGCCAAAAAGACTCTAAAAAAGGCACGAAAAGTAACAAGGCCATAAAACAAGGAAAATCAAAGCAAGAGAGATTGAAATCTGGGCTGAAAATGAAATCAAAATCAATTTATTGTTTTGGAAAACTAGAACATCCAAGAACTTCAAAACGAAGCCTTGAACCCAAGACACAAACTACAAACTTGATTAAGAAGAAATCCTAGGCCAAACAAGACTTTTCAGTGAGAAGGAGATTTTGAAAAAGAAATCTTGGCAGAAAACTGAGTTCTCTAGACAACAGATGACCATATAATAGTATAAAACACCAGGCAATAGGCCTAATTGGGAAAAAAGATTTGAAAAGACAATTCAAAAAATTGCATATGCGGCTGTGTAAAGACACAAAAGCATGCACACACATTTCTAACACAAGAAACTCGCTTATACGCGAGTTTGGTTGAAGAAACTTGTGTGTATACAAGATTGTAACCTAAGAAAACAATGTATATAAATCTTAATTAGGAAAAACAAAAATAAAAGTCCGATCAAGAAGATTAGACTTTATGCTTGGGACACTAATGGATCAAACAACATTGTAAAAGCAAGTAATCAAAAAATTGAACCCTGATTGAGAACAAACAACCCAAACTAGGAATAATAAGAATGTTATCCCAAGTGGAGTCACCAATTATGTTATGGGTGAGACCACCCTAGGGTCTTGGGTTGAGAACCCCAACAGAGCAGAGGGCAAACCAGAATAGGAAATGCCTAAGTAATCATCCTAAATGCTTATTCTACTGAACTGTGTAAGAGTGTCCTTACTTGGATGTCCTACGTTTGAGTAGATCCTGTAGGGTGCAAACCCTTAGCTTATCTTGATATCTTCAAAACTTGAAAAGTATTCAAATGAAACATATACAATAGTAGAAACATAAAGCATGTTCATGAAATTAACTTTAAATCATATAAATGAATGAACAATTACGCATCAATGTAAGATTCATAAACGAATTACAATATAAATAGATGCATAAACACATTTAATATCAGAAACATAACAACATTCCTTTATTGAAGTTAGCTACATGTAAAGTGGAGAAATATGACTTGAGTCCTTCTCTATCTCCAAGCAGAACCATTGTTCGAATCTATCCTTTCTCGGCCTCAACAATCTTCCTCCATCACCAATACAAGGATATCTCAAGAAAGATGAATGATATCTCCAACAAGGAAACAAGGGTTTCCTGAAGCTTTGGGGAGTGTAGGAGGCACAGGGATTTCATCAGACTCAAACAGGGATAATATCACTATAGTATAAATATCTCATATCTTCCCCTTTTAGGCCTTCCCATGGAGGTTTATTTATACTTCTCCAAATTAGTTTTTTTTATTTTATTTTTTTTTATTTTTTATTTTTTTTTATTTTTTTTCAGTTGGGAAATAGTTGGGCCACAGGCAATAGGAGGTGAGTAACAGGTAAAACTCATGAACTTCGCCCGAAATTAAGGAAATCTAATTTTTTTAAGTGTGTTAACATATGTATGTGGGTTGGGTATATGCTGACCTGTGTGTACACGCTTTTATCACAGGGCAACGTAGCATATAGGGAAAAAAACAACGTTTTTTAGATTTTGGACCAAGTTTGGAAGGAAGGGTTGCCCTAGGCCATAATTAGAGCATCAGATCTACCAAGAGTGGTAAATGGTGCTATAGCACTATTATGAAGATGGAGTTACAAAAATATCTTTTCCTAATGTCTTCAAATATGAAAAAAATTCCACCACCACGATCAACTCGTTGAGAGCTTTATGAAAATATAAATTTTATTTCAATCTGACTCCGAGATTGAAATTCATGCCCATCAAAATTTTGGCCAATTATGTTAGGCCATGCCATCATTTGATGTCCACTTAGCATCCATGTGGTCCTTGTTAGGCCCATGTGGTACTATCATGTCAATTTAGAATGAGGCCCATTAGGTATTTCCACCATGGTGGATTTCGTTATCTCATTGTTATATCCAAGTTGCGGATGATTTGAACCTTCAAACTTGCATTTCTGCTTGACACCCATGGATGGATAGATACTCAGATCCAAGTGAGCTATGAAGCTAATTAGACTAGAGCCCATTTGATCCTTTCAATATATCATTGGCCCTCTCAACCATTGAATATATAGATCAATGGGTCCACATGATTGTAAGGTTAATCCAACGTAGGGCTGACCATGTATGACATGGAATTCAAATGTTGGCCCTCGTGGCACTACCGCAACAACATAAAGTAGGGTCCACTGACCCTTCCCCCCTCCATGTATTTTGATGTTATTGTATCTAGTCAACTTCTATATGGGCCTTCACCTTCATGACAACCCTAGACACCCTCATATGGCTAGATAACTCTCACTTGAATGTAATCTAGCCTAGATCACATTAGACCCTCACATATGTATTAGTATTAGACCATAAAATTCTACATATGTGTTAAGAAGGAAGGAAATTAAGGGAAATTTGAGAAACTCCTTAAGGCAAGGGCAACATCCCAAACATCAATTTCTTGAAAAGTTTTGACTAAGGCTAGTCCTTGACTTCTAGCCAATAACATCAGTTTTCATTCCACTCACAAAGGCCTACAACTCAATCTTGAGAAGTTTAACATGCATTCATCAACATAGTGAATTTTAAGTCAACGACAAACAACAACAAGAAGGAAACTTGCATACTTTGTAAGTTACAATATCTTTCGTAAGGTAAGAAATTATTAACAAAATCATGAGAAGGGGAATGATTTTCCCGGTTCCAATATTTTATTATAACTAAAAACTTATATTGGTGAGACTGGACACTCCATTAATTAGAGGATTAGTGAGCATGCAACTGACCTTAAACATAGGAGAACCAAGTCTTCCGCTTTAGTAGAGCATGCGGAGAAAACCAAACATCGTGTTTGTATTGAGGAGGCCAGTGTTATTGCTAGAGTTTCATAGTTCCATCACCGAAAAATTTAGGGAAGCCCTTGAGATTGAAGAAAGGCTGAGCAATCTCAATAGAGAGGATGGCTGGAAGATCAGTAGTTGCTGGGTCTTAGCCCTCACTTCCTAGTCGTGTTCTTCACTTCCTCCCCTCCCTCTTTTTATAGCTTGTTCTAGTTTTCTTATAAGTTAGTTTCGCTTTGTTATCCTTTAACCTTCTCTCTTTTTCCTTTGTTCTGTGTTCCTCTTCCATGGGTTGTTTATATAGTATAAGATATTTTAACAACATTTAGTTTAAGCTATTAGTTATATACTAAAATTTTTAACTTAATTAAAAAAGGAAAAATAACTACTTTGTTATTGAAATCGATCTATGATAATATGTTTTTATTAATTTATAATTAAAATAATTAAACAATTAAATAAATTTAAAATTTAAAATATTTTAAAGTTATTCTTACTATAATAATACTTAAATTAATATATATATATATATATATATATATATATATATATATATATATATATATATATATATTATATATATATATGATATATATATAAGATTATATCTATATATTATATATATTATATATATATATATATATATATATATATATATATATATATATTATTATATATATATATATATATATATATATATATATATATATATATATATTATATATAACTATATCTTTTAATTTAATAATAGTATAAATAATTATTAATTTTAAAATTATTTAATCCATAACTTTAACTTAATTTTAATTTTTAAATTTGAATTAAATATAATTATGCTCCCTTTTCCCTGGGTCGGTTCCGGTCCAACTAGCTGTTCTCTAGTCAAATATAGCCGTTGCCTGGTAAAAAATTATAGCTGTTGCATGTTCTGCTCTGACTATTTAACTTGCAAACTAGATCTGATTCTTCGACTTGTCCTGACAATGAACCACACTAGTTGGTTCGAAACGCGTTGACAAATGAAATATAATGTGATTTACACCGAAATATCTCTCATAAACTTGATATGGATCACAGAAGCCTCAATTCAACAACTTATAAGATAGTTAGTTAATATTGAGTAAACTTCAAACATTTTTTCATAAATATATAAGATATCTTACATATTTTTCATGAATATATCCTTCCAAACATTTGGCTAAATTCAATTTGGATGCTGGAAATGAAAGTTATGGCATTTTCTCCTGAGAAACTTGTTTGAGATAGAATTCTAGAGCATTCATAACCCCTAACTTCTTCGGACCATATCTCAGAAAATATAGCAAAGCAAGATTTAAATTTTTTACACGAAGTTGAATACGATTTCTTCTCCACATGGTCGAAATTTTAGCTTCTAAAATCTCGTAGAAGAAACGTTATAGTGAAAATTCAAAGATGACCTGTTTGAAGTAGAAAAACCCTAGAATCCAAAGCTCTAATGCCAAATGTTATGTAATCAGATCACAAAAACAAAAGAAAAGTTAGATCAAAGACTTGAAAACAATCCTCTTGAAGGGGGAAACCTTCTCTTACATTACATAAATGAACAATTCTTGGATTATTCAAATGGAAAGATCTCCTTGGTATATTAAGAGTCTAAAGGGTCATAATATAATTAGGGCCTACATAAGAATAATAATGTAAGGGAACGATAACAACAATAGTGGGATTCTATGGGGCACAACAATAACCATATGGGGGTTACATGGGCACAACACTAACAATATAGGGGTTACACTAGTATTATAGTGACCTAACATTCAAGCTTAGACTTATTGTCCAATGGCCTCCATGGAATAATTTAGGGCATAATACCCCAAAAATATGAACATAAGTTTACGAATAGTCCAGTATAGTTTATTCCTTGAACTGTATTTTCAAAATATCCTTATCTGTAGGGATCTTTACCAAGTTGTTTCTCTACCAAACACTACTTTTTCCACAAACTTCCAAACTTCTCTCCTTGAGCAAATTTTCTTACTGACTTTTGTTTGTTGTGTGTGCTCGCCTTCCTCATTTTTTCATGTTTGTGTATTCTCTATTTATTGTGTCTTATCTTCTCATGTATCTTGTATTCTATTCTCTTGTATCATATTTTCTTAATAACTATTGATCAATATCCTTTTCCTTTCGAGACAACCAATCCCTATCTTGAGATGTCCCAAAAATTCACATAGGAACATTTACAATTACAATGTATAAAAAGAGGGTTGTTACAAACCCCACCCCTTAAGGGTACATCATCCTTTATGTTCTATAAATAGGAAATAAATTTACAAATACTAAGCTTTATATTAAGAACTCTTACATTCATTTATACAATATAAAAAAATGGATATAGTACCCTCATTTTATCTGTCATTTCATAGGTGGCTTCATCTAGTCCAAAGTTCTTCCATTGCACCTTAACCTACTCTATTACTCTATTATAGAGTGCATTAGTCCTCTGATATAGTATGCACAATGGTTTTGGTTGCAATTATCCTTTGGATTCCACTTATATCATAGACCAATCCAAAACATGATTACTATCACATACATACTTCTTAAGCAAAGAAATGTGAAAAACATCACATTCTTTCACTCTGGGTGGAAAGGCTAATCGATAAGCCATTGGCCCCACTCTTTCCAAAATATGAAATGGTACACAAAGTATGGGTTCCATCTAAGTGCAAGGCCCCATTCTCAGTGAGCTCTTCCTTGGTTTGATGTGAAGGTATACATGATCTCCTACTTGGAATTCCTTGTGCAATCTCTATGGATCTGCATAATTCTTTTTCCTATCCTAAGATACCTTAAATTTATACTTGATATTGAGCACTTCTTGGTCCATTTATTTTTGAATATTAGGTCCAAGAACCACCCTATTCACTTAATCATCCTAGCTAATGGGAGTGTTAAATTTTCTTCCATAAAAAGCCTTAAAAGGGCTCATCTTTTAGTGACTCTTGGTACCCATTTTTATGCAAACTCAACTAATGAAAAAAACTCTTACCACCTCTTTGGATGTTGCATGACATACATCCTCAACATGTCCTCTATTCATTATTTTTTTTTTCCATTAGGTTAAAGATGGTATTCTATACTAAAATCTAGATGGATTTCAAAACTAACAAATAATTCCTTCCAAAATTTGGAAGTGAACTTGGCATCCTAATCTGAAATTATCTTCTTTAGTATTCCATGCAATATAAATATGAGCTATTTCAATGGTCTCGTGGATGGACTTTAGAACTATAAAGGGAGTTGTGTTTCTCAACTTCTCCACTACCACCATTATAGCATCAATATTCTTATGGGTTCTTAGTAATATTGTGATGACATACATAGAAATGAATTCCCACTTCCACTTAGAAATTGGGATTGGTTTCAGTAATCTCTTTAGGTGTATGCATTCCACTTTAACTTTTTGGCATTCCAGTCACCTGGAAAAACCAACAACTTCATTCTTCATGCCCAGTAAATAATACATTCCTCATGGATGTTATAATTTCTGATAACCAGGATGACTTGAATAATTTATTTTATGAAACTCATCCATTATGAGGTTTTTGATTTTGCCCATAAAAAGCACATATCATCTATCCTTAAACTTCGACAAACGATCATTAGTGAGTGTGTAATTTTTTTCAATGATCCTTCTAGCTCTTGCTGCAAGCAGTCCTTCACTTGATAGTAATGCTATCATGTAGCAATGCCTCTTTGATCCTTTCTTTGATGTCAAATCTATGATGGCTCATGGTTTCCAAGTGAGTCACTTGTAGACTTATACTAAGTGCATCTTATACCTTTTTCTCCTTTCCCTTAATGTGATTTATCTCAAAATCAAACTCATTGATCAAAACCAACCATCTGGTTTGTATTTCATTTAACTTGGGATGGTCATACAAATAGCTCATCCCTCCATAGTCCAAAATCAACAAAAACTTTCACCCAAGTAAGTAGTTCCTCCACATTTTCAATGTGTGCACTATTACTATAAGCTCTAAGTCATGAGTGGAGTAATTCTTCTCATGTTCATTTCATTTCCTTGATTCATAAAAAAAAAATATGTCTCTCTTAAACCAAGACCCCACCTAGTCCTTCCTTGTAGGCATCTGTGCAAACTAAGAAATCATTCTCCAGATCAACTATTCTCAATATATGTGCACAAGTGAGTAATTACTTGCACTGCTAAAAAATAACTGCTCAGTTCTATGTCCATTGGAATTTATTTCTTTCTTCTACAAGGCTGTGATTTGATGCCTCATGTTTGAAAAATCTTGAATAGACCGTCGATAATATTTGACCAATCCCATGGCACATCTAACTTTTGTGACATTTCGGGTAGTGGGACACTCCATGAAAGCCTTCATATTTTCGGAATCCATAGTCACTCCTTCCCTTGAAATGACATGTCTGAGGTATTGAACTTGTGATTAGAAGAAATCACATTCGCTGAGCTTGGCATAGAACTTGTGCTCTTTCAACAATTGTAATAGTAATTTAAAATGATATTCATGCTCTTCTCTTGTTTTCAAGTGGACCAATATGTCATCCATGAAAACCAACACAAACTTATTGAAACATGGGCTAAGGACATTTTTCATTTGACATATAAATGTGGTGAGTGAACCCAAATGGCACCACTGCAAACTTGTAGTGTCCATATCTTCTCTTGAAGGCTATCTTTTGGACATGTTCACCCTCAATATTAACCTGATGATAACCAAATTTCAAATATATTTTTAATAACACTGCATCCCCTTTCAGCTAATCAAACATGTCATCAATTCTAGGAAGTGGGTACTTTTTCTTCATTGTAGCTTTATTTAGTTGCTGGTAATCAATGCACAACCACAATTTGTCATCCTTCTTCTCTACAAACAACATTGGAGTTCCCCATGTTGGCACACTGGGTTGGATATACCCTTGATCCAACATTTGTTTCAACTATAATTTTAACTCCACTAGCTCTAGCGTAGTCATGCAATATGGGGATTTTGAGATTGAAATTGATAAAGGAAGCACCTCAATGGATAAATCAATTTATCTTATGTGTGGTAGTATCACTATTTCCTTTAGGAACACATCACTAAACTATTTGATCATCGGGTGGACTTCCATTCTATCCTTGTTACTTTTTGGCTCACTGGCCACTTAGACCACTTACAGACACACCCTTTTCTGCTACACCTTTTTACTTGCAACAATAATATTTTCCTGATGGTAATGGGTTCCTTATTCCCTAAAGCATCAATTCCTCACCTTCATTGCTGGGTTATTCTAATATAATTTGGTTATATGGGCCACTAGTCATTCCATGTTGATTAGAACATCATACAAGCCCAACGAAAAGAGATTGAGGCAATTGTAATGGACATGGAACTTATCTCTATGGGTCACAATTCCACCAAGTCCATCACTTGCCTTTTTGTTCTCATGGCTAGTTGGACTAGCCATAATTTCTCATGAGTTTTCCTTTGTAGAGGAAATTTATCTATGACGTTTGGGTTTATATAACTGAAATTAGAACTTGGGTCAGTTGTAATTAAAATGGTTTGGTTAATTACAATACCTTCCATTTTGATTACTAAAGTTTGGTGGTCTACTTTCCTATTGTCGATTAAAACAAAAATTTGAGGTACATTTTGAGCCACATTTTTCACCATTGCTACCTCTTGCACATTGCACAACCCTTTATTATCATGTTGTGGTGAGGGAACTACTTACACAAGTGATTTTCTCTAGATGTCTAACATTGCAAAGATCCTCTCTTGGACCCCTCAACCTCTTCTCTTGTTGGTTTAGTGGGTTGATATCTATTGGTACTAGTGAATTTTTGTTGGAAATAACACTTGGAAGGAGTGGAGTGTAAAAATTACGATGTGGAATTGCAACTGCTCGTGAAGTTTTAGTCTAAATCACAAGACACAATCCTACTCTACTCCTCTCCAGGATTCAATTCACAATTTATAACAAAACGTTTTAGACATGCAATAAGAAATCACACACATTTAAATGATATTTTTGTCTAGGGAAAGGAAACTACCAAAAACCCCAATGCTTGCTTGTGTTAATATGATGAATAGAGATGTATTGCAATTTATTTTTCAACTGAGCACAACCTACATGTGCATAACCTATCTCTCTGCTCAATGAGAATATTTTACCCAAACTTAGTCAAATTTTGCCTCTACTTGAGCCCCTATTTACTTGCATTATTCCTTGAGAAATTAGGCCTATTATTTAGGTATTTCTCCAAAATTCTAGCACAATTCTAAGGATTGGTCAGGTGACCATTACAATAAACTATACACTCCATCTAGGATATAATTAATCGTACATTGCCTTGGAATATCCACCACAACTAGGGAACTCAAATTATCTGCATGCATGGGCTAATTTAGTTGCATGCATAAGTTAAATAAGTGATCTATGAGTTAGACTATTGTCCCACTACTCAACTGACCATGCACTAGTTCTTTTGGCTATTGGAACTAGTTTAATTGAGTACAACTGAAACTAACTAAACCAGATTGCTATAAATTAGAAATCAACAAATGCAAACTAAACTCCAACTCATTAACTCGAATTTCACTTAGCTAACTGAGTGACAAGAGCCATGTCACCTCAATTAACTGCATCCAAGTTGTTTGCTAATGTGGAAATTCTATTTTTCCTAATTTGATCAAAGGAAAAATCAAATTGAGACTTTCTTGCTGAATTTTTCAACACTCCCTCTTGGTAAGAAATGGAATATCAACCATGCCTATGCTACACCTATGGAATATACTGCATGAAATACTTATCATTGTTGTTGCTGCTATTGCAACATTTTCAACTGAGAAACATCCAAAAACAACATTGAATCAATTTTCTCTACAACTATCTACTGGGAAATTGTGTTTTTGTTGACTCTGCTATTGAGTCTCCTTCTCTGTTGTCAAAATTCCTCTGCACTCCTCAGTATTTGACTGACACTGATAGTCCTTCTATTAAAAATTTTGGGCCCCCATAGCAAGGTAATGATCCATGAGGAGAACACCTCAAGGACCCCAGGGAAAATTTTAAAAACCCCCATAAATTTATATGTATAATAAATGGGTGAATCCCCATGATACATAGGAAAAATGGAAGGTGATTTTATCAATAATATAATATGTATATATAATGTTTTTGGTGAATCTCTCACCAGATTATATTATCTATATAAAATCATGGCAATTTTTTCACTAAATTATAAAATCTTGTAAGATCTTGGCGATATTTCACTAATAATAAAACTTTTGTAAAGTTTTGGTGATCTTTTACTTAAGTTCTATAAAACATTGTTGAACTCTTGGAGAATTTTTGTAAGTAAAAAAACCATATATGACAAAGAGCCACATGGTGGCAAGGTCACCATTTTATTTTTTGCACATTGCCACCACATGGAACTTCTTTGTATAAAATTTTAATTTTATAAAAAATTTATTGCCATAATTTTGAATTAATGATGTTATTATATATTTTTTTTAAGTTTTAAAACTTCAAACTATTTATTCAAAACTAAAAATAGGAGGAGGAAAGCTTTGATTCTATTGATTACGAATGCGAAAAAAGGAAAGAAAAACAACTTTCGTGTTTCATGTAATACAATGTAATAGAATTAAGCACACAATCACATAATACTATTACATTTTCCTAAATGTAATATTAGTAGAGACACCTTTATTTAAATTAGAAAAATATATCTCCTGAGAGGAGAAGACAAGTACTGTCCATGCTGCTGGTAGGCCATTTTGTCTTTGCACCTCTAAAATAAACGAACTGCGTTTTACAGTTTTATCCTATATTCAAATCATATAAATTAAATTCTCAGAGAAGAAAAGTGCCATCCATCTTGTTGACAAGCCATTTTGTCTCTGCAACTCTAAGATAAACAAGCTTTGTTTCATAGTTTTATCCTTAGCAAAAAGAAATTGATCTAAATGCATCAAATATTAATAAAATATGAAACAACAAAAATAAATTTTCATGAAGTGAACTAGAATTGTTTCAATTTTCTTGCACATTCCTGGAGTTCTAAGTTAAAACATCAACTATTTTGTCTTTATATCTCTTTGTGTACTAAATTCAACCTTAGTGTTAAAACTCCTTATACTTTTAAAGTGAAAAAATTATTCATTAATGTAAATAAGGTAGTGTATGAATTAATACATTAGCTATCACACAAGTTTAAGCAAAGGTTGCCTATGATCATGGAAGCAACTCAAACTACTTAAAGGAGGGCACTAACTATCAAACAAAAAATATGTGATCACTTGTAAACATGAGTCCTAATCTTCCTCCATATGCTACACTCACTATAAACATAGCGATAAGAGATTCTCCATGGAGAATGATGCAATTCAAGAAAGGAAATCAAATAGCTCAACCAATCGCCCATTTGGCCAATTTTGAATTTGAAATGTTAAGAGAAAGAATTTGAACACCCCATGAAAAATCAACTAATTAGCATTCAAAGGGTTCCATGAGGAGTTCACAATGCACATAGTCATTGTCATAAATTTCTCATCGATGGTCAAAACAGGGAGCTTTATTGTTGTTCTTTTGAAGTTTATATGAAAGTGAAGCAATAATATGTTCAAAACTAAAGTTTACCATCGATGTATATACAATGTTTCAAATGCATTATTTCAAATAGTGATAACAATTCAATCAACACAACAAGGGGAATAAAAAAACTCAAACTTGAATAGCTCATTTCTATTCTGAATAAATATTGCATGTTAAGAGGGAGGAAGCAAACACTGTCCCAAACTCTAATATCCATGTCTAGCTTGGGAATTTTGTTTCATAGAATTCCTCATTTAGTATTCTCAAGATGTTTAACGATGTTGGAAAATTTAAGATCACAAATAAAGTGTTGTGGCACTCACTAAACTCAGCCTTGCCTCGACCCAAGACTGATATCCTGTATCCTACTCACATATAAGAGAAAAACATCCTATATATTACACTTCATAGAGTGCCAACAAAAAGGGAAACAATTGAACCTTAATGTCATGATTGAAAAAGGGACCAATACACTAGAGTTCACTTAAATGTTCATCAAAAAAGTTAAAGCATGTTAACGTGGAAAAAAATAGTTGGGTTTAATGTGTTAAAAAGAAATGTAAAAATATTTTTAGAAATATAAACAGGATAACCTTTAGCCATGAAAGAAATGAGAAATAAGAAGTCTACAATAGTTACAAAACAATGGGAAAACAAAAAATTTAAAAGCACTTTATGCATTTGAGGACCATAACCAGGACAAAAATCTTGTCATTCATTAATAAAAACAATAACTACTGTAGGGAAGAAACCTAAAAAAGCATGCCCACCTCTAAATCACAATGCAGATGATCCCTCCAATGGCCCCACACTTTTCTCATTGACAATTTATGAGCTTAGTACCAGGACTATTTATTTTCCTACAGGATCGAGGTAAATGGATGAAGAGGATGTTGATATGTTTGCTACCATAAATGCAATAGCTAACAGATTAGACAAATAAGCCCAAAAAATAAGATAACGAGGGAAATTATGTTCACTGCCAAGGGAAATGGAGAGATAAATTGGGAAAAGACACCAGGTCATGTTAGATCTGGGAAAAATGGCTTTGAATATGAAGTTACTAGGAAATGGCCTATGAGAATGGAAGGCCAATAAAAAAAAATATCATTCTAGGAAACAAAGAGAAGGGAAATTTTGAACATAAAGAGCTAAACGCATCAGATTGTTGTGGACCAGAGAGAATAATTCCTTATTCAATTGGCATGTACACAAACCATACATTGATCACATGGCTTGATAATGGATAAATGGATTTTGAACCAAAAGGAGTCAAGAAACATGCACTTTGCTATAATGAGCATGCATCAATAGTTTGTTGTGGGAAGCTTGCTATCGATAGTTCATGCATTGTTTGAAGTTATTTTCACATCAGACTTGGATGCATTGGCATAACATTTGTTGTTGCAATAGAGGAATGATGATGGTGATTCTCTATTTTCCTTGTGAGTCCAAAATGTACATCAATAACTTCTACTTATTGTTTTGAGATTGAGGTGGAAACCTGCATATAATTTCGCAATAAAAATAAGTTATAACTAACATAACTCGAGGGAAAAAGATATAGAAAGATGCATTTTCTCCTAAAACATGTGGCAGCTTCTTCATACAATGTACATTTGTTATTTTTGATGGTCGATTCTTCATTCCAATTAGGTTCTGCAAGAAATTCCAAGAACGTTATTTGATTCACAAAACCACCATCTTTGGGAGAAGAAAGTAAGGATCCTCTCATGAAACAATTACAAACATACTACTGAGCACATCTAGATAAGCAAGCTGCAGAGGAAGTTAACAAACATGATGTCCAACCATAAAAATGCCCTGCCAAGCTAAAAGAGTTACAAGAATATATTTAATATTTATTAATAACACCCACATCGCTAGAAAACATGTAAAGGAAAATCATATAAAATAAATTAGCACCACTGATAGAATCTGTTAGGCCCCTATACTGCTAGTGTAACCCCTTATTGTTATTATTACAACCCACTTATTATATTGATGTACCCATGTAGTGAACATATTCTTACTATTGTGCCCCATACAAGACCACTATTGTTATTATTGTGCCCTTACATTATTATTGTTATGTAGGCTCTGATTATGTTATGACCCCTTAGACTCCTATATATAGAAAGGAGGTCTTTTCTTTTGTATCATCCAAGAATTGTTCATTTATGTAATGTAAAGGAGGTTGCCCCCTCGAAGTGGTTGAATTCTAAGGCGTTGGTCTATCTTTTCTATCTTTTCTTGAGCTGGTTTCATAACAGAATCCCTATTGGTGGTCCACTATAATTTGAATTTTGTAGCTTTATAGTTGTTACAAGTACTATATAACACAATTAAATTAACTAAATGATATCCTAAATATTAGTCGATGATGCTAATACACTTCTACAATGAGCTTTGAAAAAACTTATGGAGGTGAATTGTGCGCTATGTTTCCTGGTATACACATGTATCATAACCTGCAACACAAAAAATTGCCAATCAGTTCTTGCCAATGCAAATGACAGATATAATTATTTACAAAGGCAATGAAGCTTGAATTAAAAATTAAATATTTGAATGATCCAATGTTAATGAAGTGTTTTTTTTTAGCTTTACAAATTGGAACGTTCCCTGGATAATTGTTAGAGAATCAAACCTCTAGTAGGAAGCACCTTTACGAAGTTAAAATGAAATATCTTAATGTAAATGAATTGTTTTTTGTTTTTTATCTTACAAATTGGAATGTTCCCAATTGTCAAAGAATCAAACCTTGGCTAGGAAGTTCCCTTACCAAGTGATAAGTTTACTAGGATTAAAGGGAAAGGTTCTGAGAGTTGCTAAGGTAATGGGTCCTGAAGGTTTTAAATTCACCAAGGTATGTTCTTGAAAGATTAACAAAAACTAGACTTGCATTTGGTTTTAGAAGTAAAAATAGGGGGACCTAAAATATGACATGTTGCAAGAAAAATATGAAGGAGTGGAGTTAAAATATACTATTATATTGGATTTGACAGATCAAGACGACCTTTGATAGTCTTAGGGGATGGGTGATCGAAAAACTGATATCTTGAGGACAGGGAATGTAAACACAGTGAGTGAAAAATAAATATAACCCTATAAGGCCTAATAATAGACACTAAACCATATATCACAAACAAACCTATGATATATTTCCCTTTGGAACATTGAAGATGATCCAAAACTTGCAAACTTAATGGCTGATTTTTTTTGTTCTTTGGAGCAATGAAGATGAACCATTTGTATGTGTAATTTCTGTACTTGGTCAGTACTCTCAAGATGCCAAAAGTTGATAGATTGAGAATGAGATTCAAATACATGAGAACACACACTATCTATAGATCTTCTAACAGGTGAAACTCTAGAAGGATTTCCTCGAACTAAATCAAACGACACCAACACATTTCTCGTAGGTTGTAGCCACAATTGAGGAACATGGTACCTAAAACCATGAAAGATTTTGATGTTCAAATAATCTCAAATTACTCCTACCAAATTAACCATTGTTAAGAAATCATAGAATCCACCCTCAATATGACAAATTTGGAGGAGCGCACATCATTATTTATAAAATATAACATTGATTAATTTTTTTTGCAACAAATTACAGATCACTCACCATCACTGAGAAGATTGGCCACAATTTGTTGCACATTTGTGAGGTCAGTAAGTTCCTTCATAATAACATCCATATGAGAAGACACCTTTCACAATATATGAAGGTTAGTACCATCTAATTCTTTTCCCATTTACCCAAGATTTTCCTTTTCCCACGGTGCTTAAATCCAATCCTGATGGATCTTTTCCAACTGGTGCATAAAACACAACCTGTACAACAAATAAATTTAGACTTTGTACAAATAAGCTTCGGAAAAATATTTCTTACTCAATTTTTTCCATCCAAGTATAACTAGGAATATGTTGTTGATACAAAATCTAGTTCCCACACTTGATGACCATTACCTTATACCATGTTAGAGGTTATTTATGAGGAATCACTACTCCTTTCATCCAATCAACAATTTAATCTCTGTTGGGTGTAGTATATGTTTGAATCATGGACGAACATTTAATTTTCAATCTGGGAGTTCGTGAACTTCGAGATGCAGTACTGGAAATGTTAAAAACGGACTTCAGCAACCTACAAAACAAAAACCCTAATTTGTCCCGCAAACATCAATTGTTATCCACTCCAATCCTGTTATAGCTCCAAATCTCACTATTATGGTTTGTGATGCTACACTCATGGCCTAGGGCAACCCCTCCTTCCAGACCTAGTCTCAAATTTAAAAAACAATGTTTTATTCCTTGTACGCGACATTGCCCTGAGTTAAAAGCGTGTATACGTGGGTATGCATATACCCAACCCGCGTGTATGTATTAAAACACTTAAAAAAATATAAAACTCCTTATTTTCAGGCAGAGATCGCGGGTTTTACCTGCTGATCACCTGTTAGTGCCCGTGGCCCAACTATTCCCAACCAACTCCCATTTAAAAAACTACTTTGGGAGAGGTATAAAAAGACCTCAAAGGGAAGGCCTAAAAGAAGGAGAGAAGAGAGAGAAAAGTTATTATACTGAAATTTTTCCCCTGACCAGGTCTAAAGACCCTTGTGCCTTCTGCACTTCCCCCATTTATACAGGAAACCCTTGTTTCCTT
>APFE030356445.1:154506-224045 GCA_000404065.3 Pinus taeda | reverse complement strand
AGTTCCCGAAACTAAAAACCCACTTCATATTGAACGACCTTCTGTTGAGACTATACCACGGGTACTGAAAGGTTCCTCTAAATGTGCGACTATCAACCCTAATATTAGGGCAGCCCAGAATTACTCCATTGTTGAGGATTTGGCTCAGAGTCCATGTGCTATGTCCGCTTTAGAGGTTCTCCAGTCGTGTCCTACTCAAAGAAGTGCCTTGCTATCGACAATGGGGGCAGTGGATCCAAGTAATTCCTTAGCTCTCACTTTTGATATGAATAATGTCAAAAAGAGACTTCCTCATCACATGGCTTTCCAGATAATGTCTACCTACCAGAAAACAAATATTTTTCGGATGGTTATAGATGAGGGAGCTTCCACGTGTGTCATGTCTATGTCATGCTGGAAAGCTATTGGATCACCGTCGGTTGTTCCTTCACCCACCCTCTTGATAGCGTTTGATGGTCATTCTCATAGGCCATACGAGATTATCCCAGACTTTCCTATATGTGTTGGACGGAAGGTTGTTAATATTGAGTTAGAAGTTGTAGATGCTAACCTAGACTATAATCTCCTCTTAGGAAGGAACTGGGTATACGAAATGGACGCCGTTGTTTTGACTTTGTTTTGTGTCATTTTCTTTCCTCATGAGGGGAAAATCGTTAAGGTTGATCAATTGGATTATTTCTCCAGTTGATCCTCGAGCAACTTTGGACTCTACTATTCCCTTAGTGGATAACCCCCGTCCGCCTACTAAGAATTTAGGAGTTGGGATGTGCTCTTCATTAATGGGCACATTTGATCTTCTCCCTCCTATGGCTAGAATAGATACAATTTCATCCTCCAGGGACCCTTTATGGAAAGAGTTTGCTCAAACTCCTTATTCTTCGGATCCTGGAACCTTAGCTTCATCTGTGACCACATTAGATGACGATAAAGTAGGTGAAATAGAATCTCTTATGTCTGTAGTAGAACCTAGATGTGAATCTATCTATAGCTCTGCAGATGACCATTCTACTCCTTCCTCTGGGAAAGAGATAGATGGTGATGTGGCTCATTCTCAGACCCTTGATTCCACTTATGCATCAGATTGCTTGAATATTCTTTTTCCATCGGATGAAGTGATATTCGAAGCAATGACGACTGTATATCGACCTTCGGAAGATTTACATCATCGGTCACATTTTTATTCCCCTATGCATGAAGTCGAATCTTGGTCCTCCAGTCCGACTAGCGATGTTTGTATGGTCCCTTTGGCTCCAACATAGTTATTTGCTGAAGGAAGTATATTGATTGGTTCGATCATAGTACCTATAAACATCTCTAGGAGCAAGTTGGTGGAGCCCCCTGATGGGCTCTACCTAAAGAAGTACTTTGCTTAAGTAGGAGTTAGGAAATGGCTTCTTTCTATATTATGTATATTTGTACATATATCATCGGGAGTTTTGTGATGTCAACACTTTTTGGTCTGCTGTTGCAGGTGTTGATGGATGACTTGGTCTATTTTGGGTTCGCCGATGGTGCTAGTCGGCACACTCGGAATCTCGCTTTCGCAGCTTGGGTACTTTATTATCCAACTGGTCAATTGATGGTATCAAGAGGCGTATGCATTGGTCCTACTTCAAATAATATGGCTGAGCATACTTCCATTATTAATTTACTATCCGAGGCAATCTCTTATGAGATTGACTCGTTGGTAGCTTATCTCGATTCTCAATTGATAGTGTCTCAATTAAACAACATTTATCGGATAAGGGATCCAAGTTTATATCACCGGTATTTAAGGGTGAGGTTGTTGCAAAGATCATTTGTTTATATTAATTATTTTCACATTCCAAGATCTCATAATTGGTTAGCTAATTCTATCACTAATCAAGCATTAGGCTAGCACATCAATCATTCATCATAATAAAATCAAGCATCAAAAAGTCAAACTGTATATATATATATCATCATAAAAGCATCTCGAGTGTACATATGTTGTCCAAAAATATACAAAATTGGGACTCAAATGCCCATAATCATGTCCAGCATATCTAATGCCCCGGCTCAGGATGAGCAACCAAGTAGGTAACTATCACATTGGTTACACGCTGAAAAGTGCGAACCCAGTCACGTGGCATGCCAACCACATGACGCTGCATATCCTGAGGAAGGTCCTCTATAGCAGCCATCAGTACTCGACAACTCAATCTCGTCAAGTGTCGCTGGACGTTGTGTAGAGTTCGTTCCGTCTCAGCAGCCGCCTCTTCGGCTCCTCGGCCGCGTCGTCTGTGCCACGGGAGTCCATCTGGTCGTACTGGCCCAATGTCTGGATCACGATCATTATATTAGTCATTTGAATCTCATCAAAAAATATTTTTCAAAATGCATCATTATATTTGAAAAATCCAAAAAAACCATAAAATCCAAAAATTCTTACCAATCTCGCCCCATGCTGCATTCGGCGGTAATGCTAGGTCAGGATCTCCTCGGAAATCCAGCCCAACATAGGGATAGTCGTCTACGGCGATGATCTAGTGATCCCACCAGGTGAAGAATTCATCGTCGAAAGCAGTCCTAGGAACCTCCCCACCCCCCCAGACGTTTCATCAGATCAGCCCACCAGCCCATGCGTGGATCGTGTGGGGTGCTGATGGAAACTGCTACCCTGGGGCAGAGTGTGGGAATCCTCTCGAAGAAAAAAGTGCACAAGATAGTCCCGTAGCCAAAGTTATTGGTATGTCCCTTCTTAATAGAAGTGAGCTGGCTCTTCATGCTGGCCAGAAGAGGAGTACACCAGTCAAACGCAGTAGTGAGACAATCAACTGCCACGCTCATGGTGAGCCGTGATGCCTGATGCAGAGAGGACGATCCATTCACTCGAGCTATGGTGAACAAGATGATCCTCAGCGATAAACTCACCACATGTGCAATAGAGATCTAGCTCCCAACTTTCTTGGGATGTCCTGGGCAGTATATCTGTACGTAGTCCTCTATAGTGAGACTGCTCTGTGTCCTGCCCCGAGATTGTACTACCTCTCCCCTTCGGGAAAGGCCCGTGATAAAATAAATATCCTCCACTTCTACTCTGAGTGGAATTTGATCAATCATGAAGGTTTCCTCCTCGACATCCCAATAGTTAATGAGCATTTCAAGTAGTCGTACATTGGCCTTCATGTTCGGAAGTTTGAAGAATTTGAGAAAGTCGCATCCCCCTAAAGCATCCAAGGCTTGAGGATCATTCATAACTTCATTATCCACTGCTGCATGTTCTCTTTCATGTCATGTGATCGGCATCCTAAGAAAAAATTGAGTTTCAACCGTTAGTTTTTGATTAAAATTGGTTCACGGCGTATACGTGGGTTACTGTACACACAGTCGCGTATAGGGCCCACGTGTACGTGGGTTTCATATTATCAACACGCGTATACGCCGCGGTGAAATTTTGAACAATAGTTCAACGATGAAACATCAATGAAAATTCCTAAAACTAGTCACAATGAATTGCAAGCTAAGTGTAAGAGTTACCTGGAAGATTTTGAAGAATTTGAACGGTCGAATTTGGCACATGGGAAGTTTGCTCCTTTGGCTCCAAATATTTTCTCTCCAACTAAATTGGTAAAAATGGTGAGTCAAAAATCCCTTTTATAAGTTTCGAAACTGCAAAATTTTTTCAAAATTTCATTTTGTTTGGCCTCATGTGACTTTTAACTTGGGAGCTTGGAATGTCGAGAATGGTTTGTTTTTCAGGACATTTTGGATGTTTTCGACTATTTCGAGACGGTTCCATGACTGCTGACCAGTCATGGCAGGTATCATTTTCTCACTGGCATATAGGTTAGGGACATCATTTTTCTGTTGCATTATGCATACTAGCCTCCATCTGTCGATACATCTGCCATAGGGTCGATCCCATCGTGTTATGGTTCATAAGCCATCTTCACTCACTGATTTTTAAAATCATGACACGATGGTAGAGCCATCCTTTACATGGGCATCGTAGTTAGCACCTCACTGACATTTGTTTCCCATGCTGCTCCAATTTGAGCAGGCTCGGGAGTCCTCTGTAGTCCTGCCATGACTTATGCGTTGAAGACTCATTCCTCTTAGCTTCTTCGCTTTGTTCTGGCCTTATACCCTAGAGGATCCTTTGTGTTGAGTTTTACTACTGCATTACATGTTGACCATTTGCACCTTTTGGCCTAGAGATGGCTTCACTTGGACTCGTGTTCAAGCCAACTTTTGACCATGACGACTAGAAAATCAACCTTGCATACCTTTGACTTCTGCAACTTGACACAACTTGACCTGTGGAAAGAACACACCTTTGAGTGTCACTGACCAGTTTTCGCCTCCCTGCATTGAGCATAAGAATGTTCCATTCCCAGGAACTAGATCATCTGTTTCATCGACACTTGTTCTTTCCACTATACCATATCATTCTTTTATTCTTTTTCGAGCTTAATAGAAAAAGACAAAAAAATTAAATATTCCAAAAAGAACGATAATGGGACAATATTTCCATTTATTATTGGCAGCTAGAGTTAGTCATGTCGCCCTTGAACAAAGCACTCAAAACAAAGTCTCCTCCATGTGGGTGGGATTTAGTTTGACTTAGGTACGCCGCGACCTTGTTATTGAGTCAGTTCTCCCCTGATTGGTTATCTCTTCCAATCATATGGAGGGTTCGTTCGTGCCTCCTGCATGACGAACTTAAACAGAGTCATCATATGCTGCCATATAGTCACATTGAGTCGTGCTTTTCTTTCAAGGGAGTTAGCTGAGTCGGCCTCTCTGCGGTGTTCTTGACTCATTTTCAGTGAGCATCCTGGTTGTCAGTGTCCATGTTATTATCACATCAGTTATATGGTCCTTACTCGTGCCGGTTTGAGAAGGTCTCCATTGACTTTTGAGGCGGGTCTTGTCCTATTGACACGACATCTTGCTCTGAGGACAAGCCTAGAGCTGCACCCTGGCCTTATTTTCATTATTGATAGGTTACCTTGTGCTCAACATCGATCAGTATCATGGGTCTTTGACTGAGTGGTTTCCCTTGCATTCGACGTCAGCTTACATTATCACACATTGGGATTCGTGCAGTACCTTGGTTTCCATTTGACCCTATTGGTGGATACCTCGCCTCTGTGTCGGCTTTCATTATTGGTTGGTTCAGGGGGTTTCTGTCGTGCGCTAGCCACATCTTGTGTACACTAGAAATGTACTTCGGTTGGGTTACTACATCTCTTTCATCCGATTCCTTCCACATTATTGGCCTACGGGTTACACTCGCACTAGATTGATGAAGGATGCCTTAATGCCTTCCTTTTAGCGGATCTTTCCCTATCGACTCCGATTCATTGCTCTAGGGAAAAGATCCAGAGTCCATTTGGCAGTACCTTGGGGTTTTCAGTCATTAGTGGCAGATCCTTCACTATCAACAGTGGGAAACCATCATTGTCTCCTGATTGATAGATTCTTACAGGTGTTCGACTTCAACTCATTTATTTGCACTTGTTGGTTTGTACTGGGTACCTTGACACTCATTATCATTATCGGTGAGTAGTCTTGTGTTTGTTAACGGTATGCATCAATGACCGATAATCAAACAATTTCTCACATGGTCGACTTCAGATCATTTATTCCCATGGTGTAGAAATGTACCACGGTGGTCGGTGAGGACCTCAAGTTGTATCAACATTCATTGGTTCACTTGACAGTTGCTCCTATTGTTGCTAGTTGATACCACTCCACCTTATATGTTGCAGTCAGTCATGGCGACATTCTATATGCTGGCACCTGAGTTTGTAGTGTAGTACCATTCTTTTCCATCATGTTCAGTTGGTACCTTTTAGAGATCAATCTTTGATATCAGTGATCCGTTGTATCTTTCAGCATCATTGACAGTTTTATATGTGATATTTAGACATGTACTTGTTCGATCATGATCAGATGATCCATTATGTATTTTCCAGTCATTTATACTTGTATACTTAGTGGATACACTTGTAATTGATATGTGGACATGATTTGCTTTCTCTGAGCATGGGTATGCCCGCCTCAGATGGTGTTTCTTTCTGATCTCCTTTTGTGGCTTGGCAGGCTGAATTCTGGTGAAGTACTCAGTTTTTGGTAGATTTCCTTTCCATGTACTTGCTTAATACATTTTGGCCATCATGTACCCCTTCTGACCTCATATATTAGGGGCATCTGTTATAGCTCCAAATCTCACTATTATGGTTTGTGATGCTGCACTCATGGCCTAGGGAAACCCCTCCTTCCAGACCTGGTCTCAAATTTAAAAAACAGTGTTTTATTCCTTGTACGCGACATTTCCCTAAGTTAAACGCATGTATACGTGGGTAGGCATATAACCAACCTGCGTATATGTATTAAAACACTTAGAAAAATATAAAACTCCTTATTTTCGGGCAGAGATCGTGGGTTTTACCTGCTGATCACCTGTTAGTGCTGATGGCCCAACTGTTCGCAACCAACTCCCAACTAAAAAACTACTTTGGGAGAGGTATAAAAAGACCTCAAAGGGAAGGCCTAAAAGAAGGAGAGAAGAGAGAGAAAGGTTATTATACTGAAATTTTTCCCCTGACCAGGTCTGAAGACCCTTGTGCCTTCTACACTTCCCCCATTTGTATAGGAAACCCTTGTTTCCTTGTGTGTTGATGTTCATCCACTAGTTATGGAATCATGGAGTGAGTCTTGGAAGGAGATATGCTAAGGGCTTGAGGCTGGACGGATCCAGAAGGAAGCTTTGCTTGGAGCTTGCGAAAGGTTACTCAGGTGATATTACTCCTTTTGTACATTCTATTTGTCTATAATAAAGAAACACGTCTTGGTTCCCAATATGCTTCTTCTTTATGTTTATGATGTTCATGTTTGGATTCATATGTGAATGGTTGTTTAAAGTTCATAACTAACTACCTTCTTTTATAACATGAAGATGATTTCTTTATAAGTCTTTGTCCATATACTACTGTATTCTTTAGAATTGGTTGTTTTATAGGACAAAGGAGCGAAAGGGACTTGAAGAAGGGTTTGGACCCTTGAGGAACTTGTTGAACGTAGGACCTGAGGTACGCCCCTCTTACTATAGAATTTGCTTATCATAGCATAATGGTTGTGTGAATGTGTGTTTCTATGTTTAGACAACTTTCAGTCTGCTAGGGTTTCCACCCAAAAGCCCTAGGGGAGCAAATCCCTCAAAAAATCCTGCAATCAAAAGTATTGATTAAAAGTGAAACCATTAAACACTAAAATTGCAAAACCATTAACAACCTTCTAAGTTCTAGAAAACAATGCATAAATTCTCAATTCAATTCCTACACTAGATTTGACTATTTTATTAAAAGAAAAAGAACTTGATCGATCTGGACACTAGCTGCTTCACTCATTAACTTATCAAGAAAACTAAGATTTCAAATTAGATAAATAGTCAAAATCACCAAAAGGGCACATGCTTAAATCCAATCAATCCCACAAGAGTGCTTAAGGGAGTCACACAAGACATAAAAAATTCTTGTACAATATGATTCTCTAGTTATTTTGATTTATGCACTTAGTTCTTGCACCAGGAGAGACAAAACAATTCTTGTACTCTGTTCCTATACTGGATCGATTCTATTCCTGCACTCTGTTCCTATACTAGAATGATTATGTTCCTACACTAGAATGAACTTGCTTCTGCACTCAACAATATTTTATTCCTTAACTAGCAAAGATATTGTGATATCAAGCCTGGAATCAAAAGGTGTGAAAAGGAAACAATGATTCAAATCAAGATAAAAATTCCCAAACCATCACATGGTTCTTCAAAATATAAATTGCAAAATAAAATGGAAATTTTATCAAACCTCAATGCAAATGTCAAACTCCTGTACTTGAATAGAGAAATCACCTTACAAATATGTTTTACTTATATTCCCCTATGAAATATTTAACATTGTGTCTCGAGTAAACCTTTATATATACAAAATAAATTGATTCAGATAGAAAGGTTCAACTTATAATTTTTGATCCGAATGATAACGATATTTGATTCCTGTACTTAAAGACTTTAAATAGATAAGTGATTATCTAAGTCAGGGATACAATTTAGATCTGATGATTTCCACAAAGAAATTAGTTCCCTTACACAATCAAAATATGCATTTATCAGGGCGAGGAGTTCTTCCCTTCTTACTGAAATAAATTAATTCTAAACAAGATCTATGTTAATCATTAAGCAAGGTCAAAACAAATGGAATCCTCCAAAACCTTTTATCCTTAACTAAAAGGAGATTTAAGGGAAAACCTCCCAGACCAAAATGCTTGTTGTGCTTTAAAAAAAATGAACATAAAGAAATGATTTCAATGTAAAAGAAAGAAACACACTTCAACAAACAAAACCTCATATCTGAGAACACAACTACAAAGGAAAATAAATACACAAGAGCTCATTCAATCACTCACACACATCATTCATAAGAAACCCTCACACCACTCACTTCCTATAATTAATACACAATATAATAAAAATGGTTAATGAGTTAGGTTGGCTAGGCCTTAGCCAACAAGCTCTTTTCCCTTTAAGGAAAATGCTTAGTCTATGAGAGCAAGATTAACATGACAGGAAATAGACAAAATATATGCATAAACTTGGCATTGCTTCTTGTTATTAATGGAAATATCAATCCTTATAATTTAGAGCTCCATAGTCCAGTTCCAAATTGATTCAAGGAAGGGGAAGACACCCAACACTCATATTAGAAACATGAGAGCACAAAGAATGGTGTTCTAGCTAGGCTTGGAGCCATAACTTTATTTTTGTAATATTTTTACTTTACAAGTTTGGCTTTAGACAAGCCAATCCTTTGAAAAGAATATGGAGATTAAATCCCAACAATATGCCATGGATGAGTAATTTAGTTCAACCATGATCTAATTGAAGAAACACAAATTTGATATGAATTTTGCAAATTTGCGCATATTTTGGAATTCTGGATTAAACAATTTTTTTCATAAAACTGCCTCAAGAACCTCATGTGACTCTTAGACCATTGCGAATATGGGAAATCTATTAGGAGGAAACCTAATTTGTCATGTTTTCAAAAATAACTTCTCTTGTATTTTTCTTATTCATCTCAATTTCCTCGTAAATTGTGCAGGAAGTTGACTATTTAGCTATTTTTGCAAATCTGGGTAAGATCGTAAATTCTGGAAAACAATCATCTTTTATAAAACTGCCGCAAAGACCCTCGTGTAACTTTTAAAATGATGTGAATCTTGAGAAACGGGTTTGGTTCTAGATAATTTGTTATATTGGTAAAAACCCGTTTTCTCGGATTTTTGAGATTCACCTCCAACTACACACAAATCTAGGTCAAACTTGGTAGTTTGAAAATTATGAGAATTTTGAGCAGATTTGTTGATTTTCTTCTAGAGACCCATACGTGCAACCTAGGTGCAATACAAATCATGGGAAGGTGTTAGAACATCAATTTGTACAATAACCTTCCTCAGTTTTCCATGGAAGCATGCTGAGATGTCAAATCTCCAAATTAGTTGCTCTCTAGTGCAGGAATGCTTCTCTTTAGTGCAGGAATAGGTCAATGAAAGATAAGTGCACCTCTGACTATCAAAAAGGATCCAAGATAACTATAGATGCATGTTTATACTATCAGCTAGAATTTTCTTGTGTGGAAAGCTTGAATGATGAAGTAGCCCAAATATGCCTGGTGTAGGATCCCTATGCAATGCAGAAATAAGAAAATCTATATTAACAATATTTTAATGAGCATTAATCCTAGAAATGCATATAATGAAGATAAAAATACAAATTAATCGTAAATCTTCGCTATTGCATTAAAATAATGTAGAAAGAGTTCATAAACTTGTAATACAAGGGAATAAGTAGGGCATCTTATGAATAAAATGGTGCATTAAGTACAACAATTTCGGGGCCTAACAATCTCGACTGGTGTTGGGATCCATTGATTCACTTTTCAATCGAATTTGCATGCATAAAGTGTAAAGAATAAAATAACATATATCAGACATGATGAAAGCAAAGATGAGATTATTCTTTAGAGAATTTATGGTAGATATTTAGATTCAATACATAATTATCTATTATTTTATAGTTCTAAAGTCTAGTAAGTCATACCAAAGGCCATTGAAATAATTTTCATTTGTTTAGATATAAAAAATGTAGGACCTAATTGCTACAAAATCTCAATGAGAGAACAAGAAAGCACATTTCCCTAGTTCATTTTTTTAAAAAGTAGTAATGTTATAGACATATTTAGGCACTGCAACCCCAATCATGTATGTCCATAAAACAAGGGCTTCTGAGTCCCTAAAAGTGTTGTATCACACCCTAAAGGAACAAGGTCATCTAATTACATCTCCCAGAAGTTCTCCATGGAAAACTACTCAGAACTAGTCAAAACTGGACCATACAGACTGCTCTGTGCTAAGGGTGCGATGCATCTCACCTACCACATGCAAAAAGTGTGATGCATACTGAAAATCCCTTATGTAGGGTGTGATGGGTGAGAGTAGACAAATGGCAGAGAAAATTTTCAAGGTGGATGATCATGGAATCTTCCAAAAACTTCTCCTGTGACACTTGCCTCTCTGAATTTGCCTAGGGATGAGTAAGAGATCATGAATCTCCAAGTGGAACCAAGAAATATCAGAGAGAGGACACTAATCAAAATCCTAGAAGCTGACTCACCCCCCTGCAAACATATATATATGGATCCCCCATCCCAGAGATCCAGAGGCTGAAATTTTATATCTTGTAAGGAAGTGCTGTTAGTTTCTTGGTGGAACTTCATAGTGTTGGGTGATCTAAGCTTTTCATGAGGTGAAGAAGGGCTTTCATGGTGGGAGGATGACGCTGGGTCAGATCAATGGGTTGTAATCCTCTCTTCTACTCTTTCTATGAATAAAGCTATTCGAGTTTTCCTCCACATTCTTGTATGTTTGAGTTGATATATGCATTTGTGTGGTCAATATATATCTGGTCCTATATTGATTATGATTGTAGATCTCTGTGCTTTGATGGTATCATGCTGCTTTGACTTTACAGGTGCTCTTTGAAGCAGTGTAAGAAAGGAAGAAGCGGAAAATATCTGTCAGAGGGGAAAGGAAATAAGCAAGGAGCCAAGCGAAAGACTGAGGTTGGTACTCTCTGCTTCTCTCCTATCTAGTTCTCATAAAGGAAAATGAAAGTAACTTTAGTTTGTTTGTTTCTAAGTAGCTACCCGTCTTAGTGGGACTAGCAGCTCTGAATGGACACTAGATTTCTCGATAACAAAATGGCGACTCCACTGGGTAGCGAATAGCTTGTTTTCTTGTTTATATTTATTTGCTTTATAAACTACAGACAGAGCCTGAAGTTAAGCTAGCTAGCCTTCGAACTGCATTTGCTATGCAAGTGAAAAGTAGATCAATGTTGCTTCAGTCCATCTCTAGGTTTTGTTTATAAACTAAAAAATTGATTTGCAAACATCCTAATTGCCCTGGTGGTGGCTCAAGTAACCTCATTAGATTAGCCCCTATGATTTGTATTTACTGACTATCATTAGCTTAGCCTAAATCCATGAACTAAGCTACAAACTATGACCAAAAACCAAGTTAAAGTCTTGTCCCTGGACCATGGACCATCGCACTGTCTCCTCTTGACACTCTAGATGCATTCCACCTCCTGTGAGCTGTAGGTGAGATGCATCCCTGTTTCCCTGTGTTACAAGTGCGATGATCAAATAAGACTGTTTTTGCCTCCAGATTTTGGTTTTTCTTCACTCTCTTCAGCTTTATTCAGGAGTTTTGCTGTCTATGATCAGTATACCACTGTAGAAACTCCCTTCCTTTGCATTATTGAGCCTCCATTGTACAAAGAATTCTAAATGTTTTTATGTATTTTTCGCCATTTACAGTTCTCATTTACAAAGAAGTAGCTTAATCGAACTATCATCTTTTGATTTGGAAGTGTCACAAGTGTCGTTTTTAGTCAAAGAAAAGAATTCTACTCTTCTTGATGGTCGATTACACTGTTACTCTTGTATTTGATTTGAATTAATAGTATTTCAAGTGTCGAAAGTAGTTTTCAATTCAAAAATAGTAAAGTGTCTTCATAGTCTTCCTTTTGTCTTTTGAAGAGAAAATTGTTAATATTGTTGCTTTGAAAAGATAATTCAGATTTATACTTAGCATATTATTTTTGTCATTCACACATTAAGAAAGAGGAAAACAAATACATGCATGTGCATTTGCATTTAGATTGCTTGTTGATTTTGCTTTAGGACAGTGCATCTAGTGTGTTCTCTCTGCTCTATGTTGAAAGAATCTCGCTTCTATTTCCTTAGTAGCTAGAATTTTCATTGCAAAAAGAAGAATAGATGACTGTTTATCATCTTAGATTGCATTTTAGGAATTGTATATCTACATCATGCGGTGAACCTTAAAGGAAAACTTCTTAGAAAGATCAACTGTAAAATAAATTCAATGAACATAAAAACGCTTTGGAACGTAACACAAAACATTTAGAAGTCTAGGCTAGAGACGTATTTTGGTGTTGTAAAGCCTGGTAACTATCGCTTTCATCATAGTTTGGGTGATTCCTCCTCTTTGAGACGAAAAGTGCCAGTATGGACTTGTGCTCCCACGTACCATCGAGTATATATTGGGAGACCACAATAGGCTATATCCTTTATCCTTAGGAAGCTGTGTCTACGACCCTATCGATCACAATGCACTGAACACAACATTCAGGAAGATTGATTGCCATATCGTAAAAAGTATTCTGTAGTTTTGCAATTGGTTTGGTAATCCCTCTATCTAGATTGCCAAAGTAGTCTCTTTCGTTCCTTTTCAGACTCCTTAAAGTAAAGGTCCATCTGAGCACTTGCCACTTCAAGCTCATTAAAAAAAGAAGGCGACTAGAGTCATCTTTAGATTTTTCTTGACTCTTAAAAATTGAAAAAACAAGTTGTGTCAAAGTGTCTAAAATTCATTTAATTTGGAATCACTTTTTCCCTTTTATTTTGAGTTGATCAAGTAATATGAAATCATGGAAGAAAGTTAATCGAAACGCTGTTGTTCATGGAGACTAATGAGTCAACCGTCTTTGACTCCAAAAATGAAACTATTCCAGACCAAGCGAACTCGTTTAATTGGATCAAAGTCCCTAGGTTTGCTTGGAACTGGTGTTCCAACATCCTCGGAGACTCCAATTACTCCAAGCATTTCTGGTATCCCTGCCTTTACAGAAGAAGTTCCGCAGTCACAAGAGGACATTAGGACTGATCCTAGTGTAACGGTAAACACTTCTATTCCTGAACTGGCTCCATCTACAGCTAATTCAGAAGGTGTTATCCCTCCAACATCTGTCACTATAGAGTCTATACCTTCTTTAGCACCAAAAATATTTTACGGACCTGATGTTCTACCTCTCCACCTGGATTGATTGCTATAGAAGAAATTAAAAGAGATCGGAACAGTGTCCCAAGGCACAGGAAGAGGAAGAGGACATGTCCTATGTTCCATATGCAAGTGCAGTTGATAGCCTAATGTATGCCATGGTCTGTACTAAACCAAACATTACACATGCAGTAGGAGTATTGAGCAGGTTTATGTCAAAACCAGGGAAGGAGAATTTGATAGCAGTGAAGCAGGTTTTTAGGTATTCGTGTGGCACTGGTGATTATGGTTTGTGCTACCAAGGAAGACCAAGATTGGACAGAGTGTTGGATATTCATGGCTTTGTTGATGCGGACTGGGCTGGAGATCTGGATCAAAGAATATATACAAGTGGGTATATGTTTAACCTATTTGGAGGTGCAGTTAGTTGGATGAGTAAGAAACAATATGTAGTGGCACTATCAACTACAGAGGAAGAATACATGGCAGCCACTCATGCAAGCAAGGAGGCAGTTTGGTTGCAGAGATTGTGTTCAAGTATGGGGTTAGTATAGGAAGCTATAAGGATAGACTGTGACAACCAAAGTGCAATTTTCTTGGCAAAGAACCTTGCATATCATTCAAAGACAAAGCACATTGATGTTCAGTATCACTTTGTGAGGGATATAATAGAAGGAAAAAAGGTGTTTGTGGTAAAGATTGACACTTTGAAGAATATTGTAGATGCATTGACAAAATTTGTGAGCTCTGAAAACTTCTCTTGGTGTAGATAAAAAATGGGCATTGTAGGGCTGAATAAATGGCTAAGCTCTCTTGTGGCCCCTTGTGGAAAGTAAAAAACAAGTGGGAGAATGTTGGGTTGTGTTATATTCTTTTCACGACTAGCCCATGTAGTTAACTGGGGGTTAGTGGGGGGGAGGTCACAGGGGGTTTGAGGGGTACCCATAACCCTAGTTTAGGGGTTCGGGGGTAGCGCCCCATAAAATTTTGGTTTTGGTCCCTATATTAGGTTGGGCGAACCCACCTATTGTTTTGCGCATGATTTTCGCACATGTTTTTTGGACATGGTGGTTTTCGGTCCATGGTTTTGGACGCGATGGTTTTTCAGTCCATGGTATTGGATGCTTCAACATGTATAAATTTGTATTGTAACATTGAAAGGAATATAATGAAAAATCAAGCTGGTAGTCCCAGTTTTTGGATCCAGGGGAAAATCTCTATGTATAGGTGTTTTATGTGTTATGCTCTCACATTGTTTATTTTCTGTGTTATTAGAATTCATATACAAGTAATTTATGTATGAGGTTAAAACATACATTTTCCAGGATTTTCTCTTCTTTCCGACATATGTCACATTGTTAATCAAACTACAAATGGAAATTTTCTTTCTTGTATAAGGCCAGGAATATAATTTTACCTCTTGAGTGTTTGCATTTACATTGGGGATATTACATAAATTGAGAAAGAGCTCACATCAAGAAAGATAAGTAACTTTGCTAAATTTTCTTGAAAAAAAATTCATGTGAACTACAAACATAAAAAGATAAAGAAATCATATTATTTTATTAAAAATATTTATGAAATTGTGTGTGGAAAGCAATATTATTAATTTCTTTGGAAATATTCGCAAGGATCCTATGAATTACATTTCTTGGAAAAGAAACATGTATTTGCATGATTTATTGTATTAGATTTCTTGGAAAAGAAACATGTATTTTTATGCTCTATTGTATTATATTTCTTGGAAAAGAAACATGTATTTGCATGTTATATTATATTAGAATTCTTGGAAAACAAATATGTGTTTTCATGCATGAAATAATAACTATTATGCATTTTATTTATTGAAAACGAAATATGTGTTTGCATGGATGAAATAATAGTTGCTATGCATTAGATTTTTGAAAATGAAATACATATTTGCATGCATGGAAGGAATAGATATGTTATTAGGTTTCTTGGAAAATAAATGTGCAATTTCATGCACAAAATCAATATCTATCATGTCATATTTTCTTGAAGAAAATATGTGCTTATATACATAAAATATTAACTATTGTGTTAGTGTTCTTGGAAAAGAGCAAGTGTTTATATGCACAAAAGTAATGACTATTGTGTTGGACTTCCTGAGTACAAATATGTGTTCATATGGAGAAGAATAACAACTATTACATTAGTTTTATTTTGAAAAAATTATATATTTGCATGCAAGAGTAATAGCTATTGTGTTAGGTTCTTTTGGAAAAAGAATGTGTATTTGCATACACAAAGATAATAATTATTGTGCTAGTTTTCCTCTTAAAAATATGGGTAGTTGTGGCAGTAAAGAAATAATAATTATTGTGGTGTTATCTTTGGAAATATTTCTCTCTTCTTGTGTGAGGAGATGATAATAACCATGGAGGTTAATTTTAATTTTAATTTCTTTTATTGTGGGTAGAAGTAGAACATATTTATTTCGCTTTCTCATGGTGCATGTGAAGTTTGGTAATATTTATGTATTTTACTTTATGCATGTGAAATTTGGATGGAGAGACATGTTTCATAACCATATAAATGTGAAGAAATACATACATGTTTTGGTAGCTATGTGCTTTTAATTAATGTATGTGCAATGTCAATAAAAGAGGCATGCCTTGATAATTATATGCATTTGAGGTAGGCACATGAAAAGATGTTTGAAAACATAACTAATAATATTTATTATTTGGATGTTAGAGTTGCTTATGGTAGTAATTGTAGGAAAGGATTATGACTTATGCGAAATATGGATTATATTTAACATTTTGGTAGACAATGAACTAATGGTCCATGTAGATTGAAGGATGTTACCTGCATGATAATCCTCTGCAAGGAACGACTAGGCCACAAAGACACATTGTTCAAGGAATTGTGTGGTAAATGATATTATGAATAATGTAATATCTTCTAGTTATTTATGTTAAATTAAAGATGATATTTTTTGTAATATTTTTAAAAATGGTCAAGATATGGACTCCCTTAGAGGCATTGAGTGTGGGGTGAACAACCTCCTAAAATATTTAATAAGATAAACAATTGTTGGTTTTTTCTTTTGGGGTTTCCAGGGTATTTGAATTGAGGCTTCTGTGATTCATAATGGTTGAAAGAGTAGCTTCGGTGTAAATCACATGTAGACAGACATTTGTTGACGCGTTTCGAACCAACCCAAGCGTCGAATTTAAGAGATTGTTGGTCGGTATGCTTAAAAGCATACATAATGATCCAATCTAATGATCCAATCTTCTGGAATCCATAATTAGCATATATGTGATCTACCTATGCTACCTTTATACTCTCTATATTACCTTGATCTACCTGTGTGTATATTGTAAGTTAGTGTCGATACAAGATATTTCCGATTGTGGTGAGGGTTTAATGATAACCATCTCATTCAGATTCTAGTCACATGAAACATGATTATGTTATATGTTTAATGACGCAACCGTGATGTATATAGTTTGATATATGTATCTGGTTTTTCCTAAAATTTCACACCCTTGAAAAAATATATTGTAGATTAAATTTTAAACGAAAGAATAAGAGCAAGCAGAAACCCTACCCTTGACTTATCCATGCATAGAGTCACGACTTTCATAAATGAACCACTTCTTTCTTATCCCATATGAAATGGTAATTTTTTTAATAGAATGATTTCCAAAACATATTCACATTCGAAGATGCATAGACATCTTTTATAAGTGAAAATCTAAAATGATATTTTTTTAGCAAAATTAATGTATATCCCAAAACATACCATTTTAAGTGAGAATGTAGAATACTAATTTTTTAGTAAAATTAATATATATTCATTAGTGTATTTAACACATTAGAACCGCAAATACATTTTCAAAACTAAATTATAAAATGGAATTTTAAAAATGAAAAACAAATAATTACATAGTGTTTGTTTACATATTAATTGTATTTATAATTAGATATTTAGTACAGAAAATATAATTTATTAGTTTTAAATTTATATTAATTTTGAATTTATTATGATTAGGAGGTTTTTTTTTTTAATATAACATTTTTTCAAATATATATATAAAATTACACTACCTTTATATTAACTCTATATATTATATGTATTAATTTTATATTAAATATAAAAAGATTTATACATTTCGTTTACCTAAACATTATATATCTATATATATATATATAAAAGAGTCAACTCAATATTGAAGATAAAAACAACAATTGGAAATGTTTTAGTTACAAAATTATTTATATAAATTTCATACTTAACATTCATAAGAATCTTATTTATGACATATAATTATAATATATATAATATATATATATATATATATATATAATATATATATATATTTATTCAAAAAAATTTAACATTTGGTTTATGAAACTATATTATGAATATTTAAGTCATAAAAAATTACTAGGTAGATCAATATTTTTAAATTTCTTCTTATTTTTTTTGTTAAAATTTTTTCATAACAACAATAATAACATAATTTTAACGTGTGGAATAAATCAAACACCAAATTGGTGTATGAGAATCCCTTATTAGTAAGAAAAATGACTCATATATAAGCATCATTTTATTCTTAATGTCTATAAAAACATACATACTCTTCCTTCTTTATGCTTAAGCTTGTAATATTTCAAGAATAAACACACTCTTAACTATTAAACCTACTCAAAATCTAATTATTTCTATAGTGATTTTTTATAGTTAAAATTAAAATTTATATATTATAAAGGTCATTAATATATAAATATTAAATAAAAATATTTTAAAATAAAATTAATTAGATATACCCTTAAAAAATTTATAACAAATTTAATATCATAACACCACTCGTAGCATGATAATAATCAACTTAACAACTATTTATCATTTATAATTATAATAAAGTTTGAATTTTTAATAACTATGTCGATAGGTTGTCTATTTTGGAATACGGATTCTAGAATTCTAATTTAATTATTGAAAATTATTAGGTGGGTGGTCTAGATTTCACCTACATAGAATTTGATACTATAGACAAATCAATTCTGATATTTATTTCCAAAGTAGTTATGTCAGTTTTGTGCATTTATTCAAATTCATTAATTAAATAATTTCATATGAAATAAGTTTTGATTTTTGGACACGCGGTATTCATAAGCGATGGTATTGGCCTATGGTATTGAAACAAAACTTATTTATAGATTAAGAATCTCTGAGATAAAGTGGGGGTAATTTTCCATTGTTTACATGTTGTTTCAAAATATAGATTTGAAGAGTGTATGGAATCCTGCATGGAAAGTTTTCTTATCAACATTTCGAGTTTTCTTACTGACATTTCGGTCTAGGTATCACAGCCCATCATCATGAGATCTGAATATTGGGTAATTTAGCTAACTAAATGTGTCAATAAATAGTAGATAATGTATAATATTTAAAAGATATTATGTTGGCCAAGATTAAATAAATGATAGGTTATGAAAAAGTAATTAATTAGAGTTGTAGTAATAATTAGAAAATGAAATAGTTTAATTAATTAATTATTATTACAATTTTAATAAATAATGTAATAAAAATAAATAATAAAATCTAATATAATTAATAAAAAATAAAAAATTCCTCGGTTGGGGTGAGAGACTATAAGTAGGCACCAATGGGATCCCTTCCATGGCTAGACGATTAATGAGAAAGGACAGTGGGAGGTCGATTGATTTCCCTCGCACACTCGCCTTTAGGTGCATTGTGGAAAAGCACATTATAGGCATTAATTATGAGTGGAAAGATCCATGAGACATCCCTTCGCGGGTTTCTTATGCAACTATCCTAGCTCGGTTTAGAGGAATTGTTTCAAGTTTGCTTGCAATCTCAAGGCCACATGTAATAATATCTCAACAAGTTCGCCATCTAGGTGTAGACGGACTCACCCTCTTCCCAATGGATGATGGATGTAGGTATGTTAGATCTGTGTGTTTCATTCATGCCTTGATCCCTCTGATTCAATACTGTATGATACTTCGCAAGAGATGTGTCTGTAAGACGATACCTTTGGTCAGAAAGGAAAAATTCTGTGAAATTTGGGAGGCAATAATAGTTTACTTTGATGGGTTGTCTGAATATAATAGAATTATGTATGCATGTTATATAATTTTTCTTTCTAGGATGTGCATACATTTTGGGTCTAAATATTGGAATATGGACTACACTTCTTGCATGGGTGATTCTATCCATTATTTAGTATCTTTGATGTACCTATTGCCTCATATGGAAAGGAAAATCCCAAATGGACATTGGGTATTGCTCTAGGAAGGCTTAAGGAGCCATGGGTTGCTGTGAAATTCTTGTTTCGGAAAACCCAATTCATTATCATGGTGAAAGATATGGTTTATAGCCCTCATGCTCACAGTCATGTTGTATTTTTTTGTTGCAATTCTACAGGTTTGAATTACTAGTGTTTGCATTAGGACCCTAAACTAGGTTGTCTCCCTGAGCTAGTAATCTTGGCTTTTGATTTCATGTTTTTCCAATACCTTTGTGGTTTACAAGGCTACAAAATGACACATCCATCCTCTGCCATAGACAACTCTGCAAGGCGAAGCCACGAGAGGAATTAGGGTAGTGTTTAGAGAAGAGGAGGAAGCTAACCACAACCACATCTAGCTAGGGGACATGGTCGTACATCCACCCTAGGCCTAATTCGGGAAGTTTCTTAGGCCACTTTTAACATCCCCTACTAAATATTGTGTAAAAATACATAGGATTTTATTGGATTTACTAGCTTATTATATTCCCAATGATTTGTTCCATACTTCTTAACTTAAAATCACCATAATAATATGAAATATTTGTAGGAAAAATGTAATGGGTTGTGCAAGGGAATAATCATCATTTCCATTTGTTAACATACTAAAATGCACTCCTTGCATTGATTAATTAATCAATCCGAATTCAAAACATGAAATTATTATCCAATGTTATGAAAAAATATGACATCATCAAGATCAATAAGTAGACAAACACATAAGTCGACACCGAAATACCCTGGAAACCCCAAATGGAAGAAACAACAAACATTTATTTTATTAAACATTTCGTGAGGGTGTTTACCCCTCTCTCAATGGTTGCAAGGGAGTCTATCCCTTGACCACTGTTAAAAATCATACAAAAAATATAATCTTTAATCAAACGTAATATTACATTATTCATGATATCGTTTACCCCACAATTCCTCGAACACTGTGTCTTTGTGGCTTGGTTGTTCCATGTAGGGGATTATCTTGCATATCACATTCTCTCAATATGCATGGACCATTAGTTCATTGTAAGCCATAATGTTAAATATTATCCATCTTTCACATAAGTCACATTTCTTTTCTACAATTACTATTGTCAGCAAACTCTGATATCCAAATAATAAATCTTACTAATTATGTTTTCAAACATCTTTTCATGTGTCTACATCAAATGCATATAATTATCGCTACATGGCTCTTTTATTGACACCACACATACATTAATTAAAAGAACATAGATACCAAAACATGCCTATATTTATTTACATTTATATGGTTATGGCACATGTTTGTCCATCCAAATCTCACATGCATAAAGTAATATTATCAAAATTCACATGTACAATGATAAAGGGAAATAGTTACATTCTACTTCTGCCCCAAGAACACGACAATATTAATATTAACTTGCATGGCTATCATCATCTTTTCACAAAAGAAGAGGGAAATATTTCCAAAGATAATACCACAATAACTACTATTCCTTTACCACCACAACTACCCATATTTTATAAAGAAAAACTAGAACAATAACTGTTATCTTTGTGCATGCAATTACATAAGTTTTATCCAAAATAAACTAGCCCCTCAATTATTATCTTTATGCGTGAAAATACATATTCGTTTTCCAAAAACACCTAAAACAATAGCTATTATTCTTGCATGCAAATATATAACTTTTTCAAAAGAAAACAAACACAATAGCTATTATTCTTCTACATAAACACACATTCCTACTCAAGAAGGCTAACACAACAACCGTTATTTTTGTGCATATAAACACTTATTCTTTTCCAAGAGCACTAACAAAATAACTAATCTTTAATGTATATAAACACATATTCTCTTCAAGGAAAACTAACATGGTAGCTATTTCTTTTGTGCATGAAATTGCACATTTCTTTTCTAAGAAACCTAATACCATAAATATTCCTTCTATGCATGTAAATACATATTTTCTTTTCAAGAAATCTAATGCATTATAACTATTCTTTCATGCATGAAAACACATTTATTTTTCAAGAAATCAAATGCATAGTAATTATTCTCTCATGCATGCAAACACAAAATTTTTTTCAATAAATTTAATAGAATAGAGCATGAAAATAGATGCTTCCTTTCCATGAATCTAATAAAATAGACCATGAAAATACCTTTTTATTTTCCAAAAAATGTAATGTATAGGAACCTTACGAATGTTTCAAAACAAATCAATAATTGATCTTTCCACACACAATTCCCTGCAATATTTTTCAATAAAATAATATGATTTCTTTATATTTTTATGTGCAAATCTTACATCCATTTATTTCAAGAAAATTTAGTAAATTTTCTTATCTTTATTGATGTTAGCTCATTCTCCATTTATGTAATATCCCTAGTGTAAATGCAAACACTTAGGAGGTAAAATTATATTCATGGAAATATACAAGAAAGGGAGTGTCCATTCACAGTCTTGAAAACAACATGACATATGGTGAAAAGAAGAGTGAAATCCTAGAAAAGATGGCCCACAAGACTAATGCCAGGCCTTAATACATTCTCTTGTGAATTACATTCATTGAGCATTGTCAGAGAATACAAAACCACTGCTAACCTAAATATTGTTAGGATGGAGTTCACTATCTTTAGAGTGGGCTAAAGGAAATTTCTGAATATGTAAACATCCGTACAAGGTATGAGCCATGACTCTCATAAACCAAACACATTTAGCAAAGAGTCTCTTATCATCACTACACAAGCATTGAATAAGGAATTACCCAAAACTCTTTATTTTTTTTTAGTAGATTGAGTTTTAGAGGGTGTTTATTAATATTCGATTCTAAATTAAAGAGTTTTCCATTATGATAACCTACATGCTCCTCACCCATATCCCAAAATCTTGATTCCATAATTCTTTCATTCTCACGAGTTCTACAAACAATTCAAATAATGGGTTCTACATCAAGAGGTTAACTGAATGTCAACAAGTTAAAACAATAATATTTCATATTAAATTAATGTTACTAGATGGCGGTAGGCATATTACAATTTTCCAACTATAGCATTTGATAAAAAATGTAATACATCATATCTACTTTTAGTGATATACAATATGAGCATGGATGAGTATTAGGACAAATCCCCGAATTCTCTCCATATGGTCATAGCAATGACTAGGAGTGTTTGTGTAAAGAGGGCCCTCCATTCAATTACTACTAGTTTTTTTGTTAAGCTTGGTAGATCCTTCTTTTTCATTATAAAATCAGAAAGTTGTAACCACACAGGGCCATGTTAGGTGGTCTCAACTTTCCCATTGGGAAACCAAGTCTGTTCACCACCTAACCGCATTATAAGCCATCAAATAACAAAACATAACGAGTCTATCTATCCAAGCTAGATAAGTTTGATTGTCATGTCCACATCCATATTCTATTTGCCTATCTATCTATCTATCTATCTATCTATCTATCTATACACACACACACACACACACACACACATATATACATATATATACATATATATACATATATACATATATACATATATATACATACATACATATATACATATACATATACATATACATATACATATACATATACATATACATATATATATATATCCTATTTGTAATTTGGAAAATCTTGGATAATAGTCATCCAGATTTTCTCCATGGTGTTACCTAGGAGGCATTTCATCAGTCAATAAAGATACATGGTTTGTTTAAATTGAGTCCTTCTTCTTCTAGTGTGACCCAAATTCAGAACTAGGAGCTGCGAGTCCTCCATATTAGCTGTTGGCATTATGACACAGATTTGGCACTATGACACAAGTGTTGTCCTTGATGGAAACTCACTCAGATGACAGATCATAGTTTAAACTCTCAGCATGAAGAAAGAGAGGTATACGCAGGTTCCTCATTGACCAAGGCGCATGTACACATGGGTTCACAGACCAAAAGGTGTGTATGGCATACACACGCGCTTTCACGGAAGAAAGGTGCGTACATGTTGGAAAACTTAGTTTTGGTTCATGGTATTTGGTACATGGTATTTTGATCCATGGTATTTGTCCAAGGTATCCTATCTGAAATGTTTACCCCAGGTATTTGGTCCAAAGTATTGGTTTTAAGCGGTTTTGGTCCATGGTATTGAGTAAGGCCTAAGACTATAAAAGGACAAGAAGATCATTAGGCAAAGGCACTTCTGTATTGAATATATAATGAAGAGAAAGATGTAGAATACAGGTTATTGGGTTATGGTTCACAGCTGGATCTAAATCAAGGATGAACCTTAGTGCTTGAGGAAGGATAAGATCTAATGATGGGTCAAGATCTTAAAGCTTGAAGTGAAGTATCTTTGTTTGTTTTGATCTTTTATCTGAATAACTGGCGCATGTTGTAGACTATAAATATGATGATCTAGGTATAATGAAGTCTGGAATTGTTGTAAATCTTAAATCATCATTTATAGATTTGTACACAGGTTCACCTTAGAAAAAGCGTGTATAGACACTAGTTTTACATATCAAAACAACGTATACATCTTAAATCTGTATGCAGGTTCGCCTTGAGAAAAGTGCATATGCACGTAGGTTAGACACATTGAAGTAGTGTATACCTCATAAAATATGCTTTAGCTACTTTTTGTTATTGTTATAGTGTTATGGGTTTTGGTTACTATTTCTGGTTACTGTATTCTAGTTACATCATTCTGAAAAAGTGATTGATTGATTTAGTTGTGGTTGGTGCAAAGGAGATTAATTGATGCAGATGTATTTGATGTTTGAATGATGTTATTTATGGATCTAGTCTGAAAATTTATGAAACGTAGTCCCTAGAAGAAAAGAGAAGGTTGTATCCTTTTGTAGGCTAGCACCTACGTACTAGTAAACATATTAGCTAGTACAAGAGCTAGGGGGGGTTGTAGCTCCCTTCTAGGAGAAGATGGAGAATGAGAGAAGGTTGTAGCCTTCTGTAGGTAGAAGCCTGCATACTGGTATAAGACTACATTAGTATAAAAATTGTAAAAATAATTTTCTTATTAAAAAAAAAGATAGAGACAATTGCAGCAGGTGGTTTTCACCCACATTGGGTTTCCACCTTATATCTTGTGTTTATTTGTGTGTGATTGTCTATTCTGTTTTACTGCACCTGGTTACTATTTATATGGTTCTGTTGCACTGATTAAAGATCAACATATGATAAGTTAACTAAATCGTAAGTTTGCAGGATATATGCTAGTTGCCTTAAATACAACTGCGTATACACGTAAGTTCCATTAAATTAAGTAGTGTATATGAATCTAATTTTGGAAATTAAATATTAATGAATTTATAATATTGATTCAGCCCCCCTCTTAGTATTATTTCCAACAATTGGTATCATCATGAGTAACTATGAAAAAGAGGGATCCATTAGACCAGCAATATTTGATGGGAGAAACTTTGTTTATTGGAAGGTAAGAAGCACAACCAATCTTCAATCTCTTGGAACAGATGTCTGGGAAATCATGGAAGGAGGATATACATTTCCATCATCAATTCCTACAGATACGATAGGTGAAAAGAAATATGAAACTAATGCCAAGGCTGTCAATACATTATTGGGGAGTTTGTCTTAATCATAATTTGTCAAAGTTATGCAACTCAAAACTACCAAAGAAATATGGGAAAATATCGTTCTAAGCTATGAAGGAGACAATCAGGTAAAACGTGCAAAACTACAATCCCTCAAAATTCAATATGAAACTCTCAAAATGCATAATGATGAAATTATCGCTAGTTACTTCTTACGTATAGATGAGATTGTTAATTGCATGAAGAACTTGGGTGAAGAGATAAAAGAAGTTACTTTAGTTAAAAAGGTTTTAAGATCCTTATCTACTAAGTTTGAATCAAAAGTATCTGCCATAGAAGAAAAGCAGGATCTTCAGACTATTACTATGACACAACTGTATGGAATCTTAATTGCTTTCGAAATGAGAAAAGGAGGTCCATCATATATGAGAGAGGCTATATTCAAAGCTTTAGGAAGAGAAGAAGTCAATGAATCAGGACATATTTCAGAAGGAGAGGAAGAAGCAAACTTTGTCAAGAACCTTCAATGGGGTTCCAGGAGATTCAAAGGTTAACTACTTTTCAAATGTTTTTCTTGTGGAAGAGTTAGTCACTATACTACTAAATATCCTCATGAAGATAAGCTTGATAAAGGTAAGGAATGAACAAAATGGAATATAAAACAAAGTGTAAACAAGAAGAGCTATTATACTCATGAAGATAGCAATGGTTTATCAAATAGTGATGAATATGAAAATAGTAATGACTATAGACTTCTAATGGCTTTTAAAGATGATGATTTCTTGGATGCTTTAGATGAAGATGGTCTTTATGAAGAAATCTCTAAATTCAAAATCTATTTAGAAGAAAAGAATATGATTATAGATACTTTGACATTCCAACTTGCTGAAAGAGAAAAACACAATGAAAAACTAGAATGTGAAATTGTGGGTCTAAAAAAGGATATTGAGAAAACAAAGGCTCTCAATATTTATATTCACTAAAGGATCAAAGAACTTAAATGAAATTATCAAAGTGTAGTGTTCTTCTTTGATAAAGACAGGTCTTGGATATACTGAAGAAGCATCCCAAGCACAGAAGCCATCAACCTCCACTAAAAGCTCTCTTGATGCAGCAAAGAGAAATGAACAGTTTGACAATTGACATCAAAGGCATAAAGCATATATCTAGGTAAATCAGGCTCAATTTACTTCAAGGATGAACATAAGCTACAAAACTCAGGTAAATTGTACTCAATCTACTTCAAGAATGAATATCAATAGCAACTACAATCACGAGGTCAGTAGATTTGATAATCATAAGAAATTCTTTAATAGCCAATGTTTTTCATGTCAAACTTTGGACATAAAAATGCTCAATGTGTTTCTTACAAGACCATCATGACTAGAGAAGCACAAAATCAAAGGAATGTGATGGGGATCATGAAACAGACCTACAATAACTTTTCTCTTCTTGAAAATGAAATAGAATACCCTATCTGCAATAACCTTGGTCACGAAGAATCTAAGTGTAGGAGTAAATTTCGGCAAAAATTTCAGAAGGAGAAAAATTCATTAAATCCCAAAATATGGAGAAAGAAAGAACCACAAACAGAAAGATGCAGTATGGCCCTGTATGCAAAAGGGCAAGAAAATCAGTGGTACATCAGCAGTGGATGCTTGAAACACATGATAGGTGATAAAGAAAAAATTCAGTCATATAATGCCCTAGAAAAAGAAAAGAAGGTCTCATTTGGAAATGACACTCCTGCTATCATAAAAGGTAAAGGTTTTGATATTTTAAATGAAAAAGTTAAATATGGGAATGTTATGTATGTTGATGGTCTAAAGCATAACCTATTGAGTGTCAGTTAAATGTGTGATCAAGGAAATGAAGTAGTATTTTGATTAAATGGATGTGTTGTTTGTGAGCTTGATATAGGAGAAACCATGATCAAAGGTATAAGAACTCCAAAAAACTTATATATACTCAAGGGAAGACAACAACAGTGCTATCTAAGAAAAAATGATGAACACTGGCTATGGCATAGAAGATTGGGGCATCTAAGCTTCTCTCAAATAATAAAAGCAAGCAAATTCCAGGTTGTTCGTGATCTTCCTAATATCAGCAATCCAGAAAATACAATATGCAAATCATGTCAATTTGGTAAGAAAACCATGTCGCAATTCCCTGAAAAGGAAGGATCAACTAGTAAGCCTCTTGAACTTGTTCATATTGATTTATGTGATCTGTCAAGGAAAAAGTCACCTCATGGAGAGGAATACTTTATATTGTTCATTGATGATTTTTCCAGAATGTGTTGGATAGGGCTTCTAAGGCATAAAGATGAAGCATTTGAAAAATTGAAAGCCTTCAAAGCCCTGGTTGAAAATGAATCAGATCGCAAAATCAAATGTCTCAGATCTGATCAAGGAGGGGAATTTACCTCAGATGAATTCTTTGACTTTTGTGAAGAACATGGAATAAAAAGGAATTATCCACTACAAGGACTCCTCAGCAAAATGGAGTGGTAGAAAGGATGAACAGAACTATTCAACAAATGGCTCATGCTATGATAGATGAGTTTGGAACTCCCACAACCTTCTGGGGAGAAGCTGCATTCACTACCAACAGTATTCTCAACAAAGAAAATGTTCGAGTAAACAACACTCAAACTCCACATGAACTTTGGTATGGTAAGACTCCTACTGTAAAATACTTCAAAGTCTTTGGAAGCAAATGTTACATCAAAAGGACTGGTGAAAAACTTGGCAAGTTTGAACGCAGAGAAGATGAAGGAATTCTCCTTGATTACTCTTCTCAAAGTAAAGGATATAAGTGTTATAATAAAATACTTGGGAAAATTATTGAAAGTATTGATGTTGTGGTTGATGAAGCATGCAAAAACCCAAAGCAAGTAAAAATCGAAGATCTTGGAGAAGATGAGGATTATCCTTCCAAATCAAATCAAACTAATTATGAGGAAGAAACTAATGAAGCACTAGAAGAATAGATAGCGACAGAAGAAAAGACTCCATCCAAGTATGTTTAGCAAAATCATCCAAAGACTCAAATTTTGGGACAGAAAGAGGCAGGTGTGCAGACAAGAAGAAGTATTATAGAATCTTCAAGCTATCTAGCATTGCTTTCCTCCATCAAACCTCAACATGTAAATGAAGCATGAAAAGATGAATGTTGGGTCAAGGCCATGAATGAAGAGCTTGAGCAGATTGAAAAGAATAATACTTGGGAATTAGTTCCTAGACCTCATGATAAGAATATCATAGGAACCAAATGGTTATTCAAAAACAAGCTGAATGAAAATGGAGAAGTCATTAGAAACAAGGGCAGACTTGTTTGTAAGGGGTATGCTCAACAAGAAGGTATAGATTTTGAAGAAACTTTTACACCTGTTGCTAGAATTGAAGCCATAAGAATGTTCCTTGCTCTTTCTAGTTTTCAGAAATTCAAATTATACCTAATGGATGTAAAATCTGCTTTTCTTAATGGGGACTTAGAAGAAGAAGTATATATTGAGCAACCAGATGGATTCATTCTTGGAAATGATCCAAAACTTGTATGTTGACTCAGAAAGGCTCTCTATGGTTTAAAACAAGCTCCAAGGGCCTCGCATTACCATCTTCACAAATATCTCCATTAATAAGGTTTTTCAAAAGGATCAGCTAATAGCAATCTATATACAAATATTGACAATAATAAATTGCTAATACTTGTTGTGTATGTTGATGATATCATTTTTGGTAGCAATGAAGAAGCCATGAGTCAAAACTTTGCTTTGGTAATGCGGCAAGAATTTGAAACGTCCCTGCTTGGTGAGCTCACATATTTTCTTTCTCTACAAGTTCAACAAAAGAAAGATGGTATTTTTTTGTCACAAACCAAGTATCTCAAGTAGATCTTGAAAAAATATGGCATGGAAGATTCTAAACTAGTATGTACCCCTATGGTAACAAGATGCACTCTCAGCTCAAATGATGAATCAATAGCAGTACATCAACTAACCTACAGACCCATGATTGGCAGTCTTCTTTATCTAACAGTTACCCGACCAAACATCATGCATGTGGTGGGAATAGTTGGAAGATTCCAAGCCAATCCAAAGGAATCACACCTTTAGGTAGTCAAACGGATTTTCAAATATCTTCAAGGAACACAAAATTTTAGTTTATGGTATCCTAGAGATACAAATCTTACATTTCATGCATATACAAATGCAGATTGGGTAGGAAGTGTTGATGACAAAAAAGCACTAGCGGTGGTGCATTCTATATGGGTTCTAGATTAATATCTTGGTTCAACAAGAAGCAAAGTTTAATTGCATTATCTACAACTGAAGAAGAATATGTGGCTGATGCATCTTGTTGTAGACAACTCAATTGGATGATGCAAACATTGCAAGACATTCAAATCACATGTACTCCACCCATCTCCATTCTATGTGATAATACATGTGCAATCAATATTTCAAAGAATTCAGTCATGCATTCCAAGACCAAGCACATACCCATCAAACATCATTTTCTATGTGAACAAGTGCTTGAACGAAAGGTCAAATTGGAGTATGTTCCCTCCAAAGAATAGGTTGCTAATATATTCACCAAACCACTGCCCAGAGAGACATTTGAATATCTCAGATAGAAGTTGGGAATAGTTGATGCATCATCTTGTAGTTAAAACTTATCTGTTTCAGTGAAAAGTGGTTATACATGAGTTCCATGAAGTGTATCCGTGTACATACGCTAGTTTCTATGGATACAATTGCGTATATGTTGGTTTGAAGAAAAATAGTGGTCCAGACTCAGGATGAAAGGAGTTTGATATGGGCTTGATAATGATCATCTAGCATAGGGGGAGCATATACTTCTAATGATGTATTTTTGGCATTATCTTAGAAGATCTTGGTACAAATTCATAATTGTTTTTGATGTAGGTGGAATATGTTCAGGGGGAGATCATGGTTGTTGGTCTAGATGGTGATTGACAGATGTTGCTGATGATAGTTTCTAGTAGCTATCATGGTCTTGTTTAAGATATTTGGTCTCCATGTCATGCATATCTTTTAATGTCAAGGTCATGAAAAGACCTATGTTGGTTCCCCACTATGCATGGGATGGATGATGCAATGTTCTTGTTTTTACATGTATAAACTTGGTATATCCCCACTTGGTTGGGAGATGGATGTATGTATGAGTCATTGGTGATAGGAAGGTTATTTATGATGTATAGATTCATGTTCTTCTTTTAGAACATATTTTTGCAGACATTGCTTATTTTCAGGGGGAGCATGGACTCGAGCATGGAGCTCAATCAACACTCTTCAGCATATCAGAGCATTTAGCATGTACTCAGGGGGAGCATAACCCTTTGCCCTTGATGGCAAAGGGGGAGAGTGACTTGGGGTTGCCATCAAGTCCAAGGGGGGATATTGTTGGCATTATGACATAGATTTGGCACTATGACACAAGTGTTGTTCTTGAAGGTAACTCACTCAGATGACAGATAACAGTTCAGAATCTTAGAATGAAGAAAGAGAGGTATATGCAGGTTCCTCATTGACCAAGCTGCATGGACATGCAGGTTCATAGACCAAAAGGCACGTATGGCATACACACACACTTTCATGGAAGGAAAGGCATGTACATGTTGGAAAAATTAGTTTTGGTTCGTGGTATTTGGTCCATGGTATTTTGATCCATGGTATTAGTCCAAGGTATCTTGTCTGAAGTGTTGACCCTAGGTATTTGGTCCAAAGTATTGGTTCTAAGCGGTTTTGGTCCATGGTATTGAGTAAGGCCTAAGACTATAAAATGAGGAGAAGATCATTAGGCAAACACACTCATGTATTGAATATATAATGAAGAGCAAGATCTAGAATATAGGTTATTGGGTTATGGTGCACAACTAGATCTAAATCAAGGATGAACCTTAGTGCTTGAGGAAGGATAAGATCTAATGATGCATCAAGATCTTAAAGCTTGAAGTGAAGCATCTTTGTGTGTTTTGATCTTTTATTTGAATAATTAGTGGGTGTTGTAGACTATAGATATGATGATATTGGTATAACTAAAGTTTGGCATTGTTGTAAAGATTAAATCATCATTTATAGATCTGTACGCAGGTTCACCTTAGAAAAAGCGCGTATACACATTGGTTCTGCATATCAAAACAACGTATCCATCTTAAAATTGGTTTGCAGATTTGTACGTAGGTTCCCCTTGAGAAAAAGTGTGTATGCACGTAGGTTAGACACATTAAAGTAGTGTATACCTCATAAAATATACTTTAGCTACTTCTGGTTTCTATTTTTGGATACTATATTCTGGTTATAGCATTCTAAAAAGTGATTGATTGATTCAGTTGTGGTTGGTGCAAAGGAGATTAATTGATGCATATGTATTTGATGTTTGAATGACCTTATTGATGGATCCAGTCTGAAAATTTATGAAATGCGGTCCCTGGAAGAAAAGAGAAGGTTATACCCTTCTGTAGGCTGGCACCTACGTACTATTAAACATATCAGCCAATACAAGAGCTAGGGGGGTTGTAGCTCCCTTCCAGGAGAAGATGGAGAATGAGAGAAGGTTGTAGCCTTCTGCAGGTAGAAGCCTGCATACTAGTATAAGACTACACCGATATGAAAATTGTAAAAAGAAGTTTCTTATTAAAAAAGGATAGAGATGATTGCAATAGCTGGTTTTCACCCACATTGGGTTTCCACCTTATATCTGTGTTCATATGTGTGTGATTGCCTATTCTGTTTTACTACACCTAGTTACTGTTTATATGGTTTTGATGCACTGATTAAAGATCAACATATGATAAATTAACTGAATCATAAGTTTGCAAGATAAATGCTAGTTTCCTTAAATACGGTTGCATATACACGCAAGTTCCATTAATTGAAGTACCGTATATGAATATGATTTTGGAAATGAAATATTATTGAATTGATAATACTGATTCACCGCCCCCTCTCAGTATTATTTTCAACATTAGCTTCATTCACACTTGCTTCTTAGTTTATGTCTTCCTCCTATTCTTCTATCAGCTGTCTCATCTCCTCCTTAGTGCCTTTCTTGTATGTAGTAGCTGTTACATTTATTAGGTTGGCCATTGGTTTTCTTCCTTGAAATTTACCCAAGGTTCTTTGTTCAGCCTTAGCCTCAATCCCCTGTGGTCCCTTTCCTTGGCCCTTACCTTTCACTGTTCTACCCATTGTCATCCTATCATGAGACCTTTTGGCCAAATCCCATGCATGGCTAAAAACTAGCCTCTGTGTTCTTCACATCCGAGAACTTTGCAGACCTGATATGGGAATAAGAAACTAGAATTTACATAACATTATATTTTGTATTTCCATCACTCAAAGGCTCTGCCATTTCACAAAATACTCCACCCTTGGTTCTTTTGCATAAACCTAGAAATTAAGGATCCCCCACCTAGTATGATCATGACCTACACCCTGGTAACTTTGACCCACTAGACACCTTGACATGACCATTACTTTACAAATGCTTTGACCTTAGTGTTGGGAGCGAGATACCAGTAGCTGGCCAAGTACAGATCCTATAGCATGGTAGCCAAGCTAATGGGATCCAAGCCCCACACTTCCTTTAGCCATCTCTGTATGACCATTCCCTCACCCCATGACTCATCACTGTCTTAGGCTTTCTCTGACCAGTAATGCGGTAGAAAATATAAGCCCTGGGATCTAAGAGACACCCAGCCCAAACTTTTCTTGCCTCCTAACTTCCCCTCAACCATCTGAGGCTAGCATGACCAATGCCCAATTCATGCTAATTCCTAGACTTTAGAAGACCCTGTCTCGCGACAACCTCCCTACTACTAGTTCTCCTTAGGTACTTAGTGTTGATGCTCAAGAGTTAGTCATTCCAATTTTCCTGAGTAAGCATGGAGAATACTAGGAAACAGACTTTCCCTAAAGCATAGACATTGATAGCATCCTAATCCCTAATCCCCAGGTTTGCCAAGCAGACAAGACAAAGGTATTCCCTTGAACTGACACCCTCCCCACCAAGCCGATAAGACACACACGAGATATGAAAATCCCATAACGGATTAACACCAGGGAGGAAACCATGAATCTAGGATTATTCGAGTAGGTGCCCGACACCATGCATATCTCCAAGCCCGAATTACTCTTGCCCACGAATCTAGTGCTCCCATACATACCCCAATTATCAAACTAGAGGTAGGGAAGCATGATGGAGTGGAGGAAGAACCATTTTACATGCTTGGTAACCATCGTTTAGAGTAGATGGAGCCCCTGTCCCTTTAGGAGCCTCTTCTCCACTCTTGCCTTCTGTACCTCTACTCTTACAATCCCCGAGCTTCTATCCTTCACCGCAGCGGGTAAGATTTACCAAATGCATCTGCCACCTTCCTACATTCCTGTTGCCTTAAGCATGCCAAAGGACACTGCACCCTTCGTGTCAAGCGTGTGGAGGGAGGTGGCATCATTCCTCTTTGTCCCTATCATAATGACTGCGTTAATGGCTCTGTTTGACAGCTCACACCCCCGTCGGGGATTTACCACTATTTGTAATTATTTCAAGTATTTAGTTTTATTTTTTTATTTTTTATCTTTGAGGATTGAAATATTTTATTATGGCCAACATTAATATATATGAATTTGACATTAAAATAAATTATTAACATAGATATTTAACTAGTTTATTTAGACCTTGTATTAAATATCCTTGTAGTTTATTTTAACATTATATTGAAATATCTTTAAAATGTAGAAGAATTATAATTCTTCTCACAAAAATATAATATTTTTTACTTTTAATGACTTTATTTATTTATTTCTAAATTGATATAAAATTATTTATCTACATGAACATTGATTATTTTAATTTATCATTAAGAGTAAGAATGGAATATTTGTGGGACATATTATTTATACTAGATTATAATATTAACAATGATTTTTTTTTTTGAAAAATATAGTGGGAGTGAGATTACTAATATTTTAGAATGTTTTTAATTAAATCTAATTGAATATGTATATTCATTTATTAATATTTGCTATTAAGATAATATTTTATTTTTATTTTTAAAATAAAAATTTCCAATTGAGTTGAGCACTAAAGGAATTACACACCAATAAACCTCTCATCCCAATAATTATAGCTATCCATTTTTTTTTATCTTAAGAATATGTATTTTTTTTAATTTTAAAATGAACTAAGGTTGAGAAAAAATGGAATTACACATACACATCTCCCTCATACTGAATTACTATATTTTATTTTTATTTGAAAAAGAACATGTGTCAACCAAAAGTTGAGCACATAAGGAATTACACATCTATCTCGTACTAAACTATAAAATGCACCTTTCATCACAATAAGAAACCTAACTTTTAAGCACCCCATGTTTGGCATATTATTTTTGTTAGAGTGCAAGAACCTAACCTAGGATTCCTTATTGAATTTCCTGTCTATATAACATTAATAATTTTAAAATTGAAAATTTAGATGTTTTTTAATTTACTATATCCCTTGAAAAGAAAATTATTTATAGGTTCTTATAACAATTTTTAAGGATATAAAATATACTATCACACTCATATAACATAAATGGTTGGTAAATGTCTTTAGACATTAATCCATAATAATCATGAAAACACTTATTTCATGATACATCTCAAGTCCCTAAAATTATAAAAGTCATAAAAGTTAACTAAATTATTATTACTATTATTAAGGACAAAAATAATTATTATATAAGTTACACAAATATACATTTTGAGAAAATATGTAACAAGATTCTTAACCAATGGAATTAATATTATTTTTTATAAGTTAATGAATTTAAAAAATAACTGGACAGAAATGCCAACAAATATCATACTTGATTTTGTATACTATCACAAGATTTTTATGAGTTAAAATTTATACATACACACCTAATAATTTTTTATACACTCTCACACAAACTAATTACTAACCTCTTTCAAATAGACATGACTTATACATATTATATATCCTTAAATTTTTTTATTATAATATAAACAAATGTTTTGGTAACGTTGGTTTATTATATGCCTAGGAAAGGTTTAAGTAGTGTTTACGATATTTAATTTGTTATAAAATTTTTTATGAGTATTCAAATAAAGTAGTTATATTTATTTGTTAAATATTTAATGTTTAGTATATATATATAATATATATAATCTTTAATAAATAGATGATTTTAATTTAATTATAAACAAATAATATATGAATAATTACAAATTGAGTAGGTTTAATAGTTAAGAGTGTGGTTTTTCTTGAAAGATTATAAGTTTAAATATATGAAGGTTGTAATGTACCTCCTGAGCTTACCTGAGAATTTGTCCCCCTAGGGCCTATAAATTTAAAGATTTGCCTCATTTATGATTTAAGATTTAATCGTTATGAGATATACAATGAGCTAATGCTCTATTGATCAACCTTTTGGCATAACTACAAGTTAGATATGGGAATGAAGAAGATGGCATGCAACCCATAAAACTTCTTCCATGTCTTCATGCAAAAAATTACATGCAACATTAATAGTACCTTGCATCTAGCATGGTCGGAGTTATAGTGTTACAAGCACAGCCCAAAAGTTGTAACTATCATGACTCTTAAGCATCGTACAAAAATAGTTAGCTCAATGTCATTAAATACCATTCTTATAGTAGAGAAATCTCAAATCATTGTTTATACAATTAGTACCACTACTTGTTAACTATTCCACATGCAACAATGTCTCATGCATAACTATTTTCCAACTTATCACATAACATGGGAGGCACACTCTGCTTCTACTATTAACTTTACACAGGGATACCACAAGAGTCACATGCATAGGAAATCCATCATTCCCATAAGAGAGTTAACTGAACATCCATATATCCGAGCTAACAATTTAACAACAATATACTTAAGGACTAACAAAAAGCATATACCATGTAAGTGAATCCGACCAAAATGGAGAAGACCATCAATAATCTACTCAGGTATAAGTATCCCATGCAATTTATTTAAATTCATTCTCATGGCGAGGAAACTTAAGCAAATTGTCTCATAGACAAACTGAAATTACAACAGAGAGGGGAAGAAAACAACATACAAAACATTCCACGCATATGAAACCAACTAAAACATCACTTGGAGAGTGGAGAACCACCACCCAACCATGAATCACGTCTAATTCCCCCTGAGCCGAGGTTCTTTCCATGGATCAACTTCCTCCAGTTAAACTATGCAATGGGTATTTAATACCCTGTCTCATGATATAGTTTCCATTAGTGGCATCCCACCTTTATGGATTTTTCCATTTCTCTGGGCCTTTCTCAGAAAAGCTCGCCTTTATCTCCCACGAGTCTTTTCCTCACAAAATATTGTCTTTATGTCTCGAAAGATTTTATGTTTTTCTTGATGGATATTTATGTCCAATCCATCGAGCTTATCTAGAATCACATCTAGAAGGTTATCATGAAAGATTTATTCCTATCCCATTCCTCAATGGGATTTGGCAAGAATCTCATCTCTTAGTGCCTCGCTTCTCCAAATGATTTATTTATTAAATTATTTAATGATCCAATTTATTTTCATATTACACATCATACCTAGCTTTTATTAGTTTAGGTTTGTAATAATTTAACACACAAGGGAGGGGTGTTACATACTTCCCCCTTAAATTTTACATTGTCCTCACTGTATCCATGCATCATGTCCTCATTCACAAGAAATTGGCTCTGAATCCATAGCTCTCATGGCCTTTCCATATGATGAAAATCTTCCAATGTATATCAGTTACAACAAGTGCTCCTAATGCATCTCCTTCCATAGCTACCTGAAACATTGTCTTCAACAGTTTGTAAGAAATTTTAGATGCAGAAATGAAACTAAGTTTGGCATGATCAATATCATAATTTGTCACTTAATACTTATTAAAACAACTATGGCTTATATTTTCCATTATTCATTTTATTTTAAGAATGCATGTTCTCCTCGTGCATTCTTCCAAGCCTTTGTGTTCTTTCCAAACACTTGGTTCTTGTAGTTTCTTTGCATACAACAAGTCAACTAACATATGAATAAAACATTATAACAGGTTAGCTCGCATATCATCATAATCACATATACTCATCATAATCATATGTATGCCATATTGCAAATAAACCATTGTTACTTATCCTTGAACCACTTCTTAATTCCTTTTGTTGTGAACCCTCCAAGTCGGTTGCCCTACCTGAAACCCACCCAATGTCTTCATGCATACATGCACACAAGGTGTGTTAGACACATAGCTATACACCTCATGTTTAAATCATGCCATGTATATATCCATATTGGTACAATTTGCACCTTTGCATATCCTACCAATGTTCACAACATTACCTACATGACATACACTTATCCACATGTTTCAATAATGCCAGTATTATGCCATACATTCCTTCATCTATTTCTGGTAAGTAGAACAAACTGTGTTTCATTTCTTAATAAGGACTTTCATGGACCTGTTCCATTTCTATAACAATCATCATGCACATTATAATAGTCATCATGTATACTATAAATCAACATTGAAGTATATCATAAAGTAGACTATGGTACTTAGTCTATCATAGATATTTGAAATTTAATTATCATTAGAACAAATTTGGTTAGTTCTTAATAATTATTCCTCACTTAAATAATCATTTCCTATGATTTCCTTCTTCCAACACCTTGTTGGTTCATGCATATCTAAACATTATGGTTAAACAGTATGCACTTGCATACAACTCCATGCAGGAGTTATAATTGAAAACTTATACTATTCTCCACTTCACATTCTTAAGGCTAGGGGATTTGTTATCCTCTCCTATATTACTTGATGCATGTGTTGTGCTAACATTATATTTTTAGATTGTTATGAGCGATCATTCTAAAAAATATTTTTTCTTTACCCATTTTCTGCATACTATCTCAAAGGCATTTTCTGAAAAAGCATTAAGACTTGACTCTAGATTTCTATTATGTTTGTACATTAGGTGTACTTTTTGGTTTTAATTCATTGTTCTTCTTATCATACCATCATTATTAATGTAGGATGTTCACAATAGGTTGTATCATATTTTCACACCCATTTGACAATTTCGTTCCTGGTTTACCTTAGATTAACATGTAATTTATAACTCTTTCTTTACTCAACTAGAATCCCATAGATTCCAACCTATGCATGTTAAATTAACTATGCATAATTTTCTAATAAGGTTTTTGTTTCCTTCATTAAGGCGTATTTAGACAATTAATATCCAAGACTAATTACATCAGGTTTTGCATGTGCACTAATTAATACAGTCACATTTAACTTAGGAGACTACTTCAAAGTACTTAATCTCATTTTGTATATAAAATGTTGTCTTTCACATCTCCCATTCCTTCTTTGGCACTGTTAAGCATAACTTAATTTCCTCAAGTTATCTTCTTTCTTAGACAACATACCCTCATAATTTTGGTTTCATATATGGATAGGATAAGATGGCTTATCTTTTATATTACTTTTATGAGTTGATATTGTATTTAGGCTTTTCCTTCACATAGCAACCATACAGTTTTAAAATAAAAAATTTAAATGTGATATATTGATTATGTCATTAAATCTACCAATCACTTATTTCTTACTCCAATTTAGTTTGATCTTGCTTCCACTTGGTTTTCCAGGGAGTCCCTATTCCCTATAAAATATTTATCCAACAACTTGTATGTTTATCATTGGTGAAATGACGAGTTTCAATTTTGCTCATATATTCATTTAATGACTGTTAAGACTTCATAGTTTAATCTTGGATTTCTTATCCAAAACCAATTACACCCCAGATTCTCCCACATACAAGGTGACTTCTTCTTTGATTTTATCATAGTATAGTTGTGAGAAATGTGATTTTTTCCCCTATTAAGGCACATCCATGCAATTCCTTGCATCCACATTGAGTCTTACATGTAAGTCACACTTGCCAATGAACATATTTAAGTAATTCATATTTTTCTACTATATTCATTACTTGTTAACCGGATTAATATTGTTTGAATTTGATGATTATGATTTTCCATGACTATTAATTATTTAATTATATTTCTATGCATAGCTCAAAGGCTCATTTTTTTAATCATCATATAATAGTGCTTAACCAAAGCTTAAGTTTTGGATCCTAGATAAACCTTCAAGAGTCAATATAACTCAAGCAAATACTCATATAACTCATTAACATCAGAACCCTAGACTATATAATAGAGGCATTCATGGCACCATTAACATAATTATGTTGTAGTTATCATTGTTCATATCATACAATGAATCAAAAGAATCATGATATGTATACCTTAGGCATAACAAGCCCCAATAGATGAAAAAACTTCAGCAAGGTAAATGCATAGCATAGCTAGTCATAACTTAAGATTACATCCTTTCAAGTTTTAGAACAAAATCATATACACATACTGTCTCATGCATAGTTGTTCATCATCTTAAGAATTGAGATGGATCATATGTTTAAAGACATGACAAAATATCAATGAGTTCACTAATTTTAACTATTATGTTTGGACTACATTAAAGTGACATAAATTACCACATATAATCTATTTATGCACAATAGCCACATGCACTCATTCAACCATTCTATGTTTAAAAACAATAATTTGAAGCAATATTAGAGACAATGGTATCTATATTGACCAATTAAACATGCACATCCCACAAAACCTGCTATAAATAATACAAGTTAATATGTAGTGTAATAAATCAGAGGATGTGAGTTCATTCATTAATATTGTTTCCTTTCATACAATGTTGTTTATGGGAAAACTAGTATTCTTAAAGAATACTAGCCCTCTAGGTTTGGCAGCTACCCTAGAAATAATAGTTTAAAGCAATTCAACGATTTCTTCTATGTGTAACAGATAAGAGAAAGATAATGGAACCAACCTGGAACTTTCGCTTAATCCCTTGCTTGATCTCTCTCCCCTTTGACAGAGCCTGTAACTCCTCCCCGTACTTAACACACTTGGAATGTACCTGAACAGGTACAGTAACAAAGAACCATCAAAGCTTCGTGATCTATTACAACATAAACATTACATAATTAGATATATAATGAACAAATGATAGCATTCACAAATGATAGCATTGATAATTGCACAATCATATGGAAGAAAACTTGAAGAACTTTATTAATAGAAGGGAGAATTACAACCCAGTTGTCTGATCCAGCATCATCCTCGTAGCTTCAATCCTTCTTCACCTCAAGAAATATCAAGATCACTCCAACAATATAATGCTCTTCCCTCAATTACAAACTATCAGCACTTCCTTACAATTCACAATATTCCAGCCTCTAGATCTCTTGAATTGGAGATCCATTTATAGATGTGTGCAAGGGTGTGAGTAATCCATGGGGTTTGATTAGTGTTATTCCACTTGTTACAATTGGTTCCATTTGGAGATTTCTTAGATCCCTTATTCATCCTTGGGCGAATTTAGAGAGGCAAGTGGCACAGGAGAAGTTTCTAGAAGATTTCATGAGCAACCACCTAGCAAACTGTCTTGACATTTGTCCATCCTCACCCATCGCACCCTATAAAAGGCCTAATCATTATGCATCGCACCCTGGCAGTGTACCACTTAGTATGTATCATACTTTTCCAGTGGAGTAGTCAGTATGGTTTAATTTAGGCCATTTCTGGATGGTTTCTCGGGTGGAACTTTTGGGGAATGATGTATTCAGATGACTATGTTCCTTTAGGGAATGAAACAAATCTTTTAGGGGTTGATGAGCCCTAGTTTATCGACATATATGTTTGGAGTTAATGTGCCCAAATATGTCTATAACAGTTTCTCCCTAAAGCATGAAGTCGTAAATATTGATTTTGGGTGAAATGCTATAGCATGAGGATTCGAAGTTTCGAACTGGAAGGTGACCTGGATAAGTTACAATACAATACATCATCATAATATAATGTTCATGATCTAGCTGAGGGAGGCATTCCCATGCTCAACTTTATAAATTCATTTCATGTACATAGATCAGATAGCCGTTTGTAGATACAGATTGGTGAAACTTTAGATATAGAGTCATCATCCATGGTTAGGATGACCATTTGTGTAGAGCCTTTGTACATTTGATGTTTTTATGTCCCTGAATATATCACAACCAGATGGATGAAACTAGATCAAGGGTCTTTAAACTATTTCAATCTTCACTCGATGTACAAGTCAATCCATGTGAAGAGATGTTCTAAAGTCGAACATGGAAAGACATCACCTGATTACTAGCCAATGATGTAAGTTGTTAATAGATATGAGAGGAATCACCAATAATGATAATGACCCTCAAGGTACTACAGTACAATTCACGTGGTTTGAATATATAATGCAACATTGAACACCACATAAAATCTTTTGGTCGAAGGCCATTGATGTCAACCTATCGCCAGAAGTGAGAAACTTGCCATTGATGTATGCAAGATTCAAAGCATTGAAAAGGTTGTTTCTAAGTCAACTTCTTGGATAATGAGCTGATGTCGACAAGAAGTGACTCATCATAGGAGGGCCTTGATGTATCCCACATCTACAATACGAAATGAGGCAAATGATTTCTAGAGGTGAAAATGAACTAACAACACAAGGTTCAGGAATGGCGGTCATGAAAAAAAATGAAGGTTGGAGGTATTGCAGTGGATGAGACATTAACTGGATGGTGCTTTCTCAACTGAATGACTTCTCTTGAACATGTTGGTGACACTGAGATGAATTGGTAGTATTAACCCCAAAAGATGGATGGTATGAAAGACCAATGGTGAGATGACTGGTGAATGGAATAACCCAACCCAACTGAATAATGGTGATGAAGTGAATGTGTCATGTTCAAGAGTGACTTGCTATCATAAATTCTTTAGGTTTTCTTCCCATTTTTCCCCAGTCATTGTTGACCAGTACCTCTTTATTTTTGTCAAGCTTGAGGAGGATAACATATGCTTGTTCTATAATTCGCCCTTCGGGTAAACCTGTTGCTACTTAATGTTTTAACGAGTCTAGTGATAGTGAAACTCGGTCTCGTTTAGATGGACAAGTTTGTCGCTATTTTTTTAACAAGTTTAACGACAAGGATAACTCAGTCCTTTTCATGTTTAAAGAGTTTTAAAAGGGATGAAAAGAAAACTCCACAAGTTCTTTTTTGTAAAGTATTCCCTCAGTTCTGAAAAAGGATAAAATAATATAGGAGGGATGACATTTCCAATCACTTTAACGAGTTGGAAAGGACAAGCGCTCGAAAATCTTTTCATTTTAACGAATTTGAAATGGGTTTAAAGAGGACTCTATTTTGAGGAACGAGTGGTGTCTAGGGTAGCAACTAGTTCCGGTGATTTTGGAGCTTCTCAAAATGTGTTGATTTCTGTGAAGAGGCTGGCTAATAAGACCACTCATTGTGACTGTTCCTCAAAAAGGAGTAAAACAACCAAGTGGAAATGTATGATTGGCCAAAGGGATGGTGGTGATGGGATGTATATGACCAAGGTTTAAAAGGTTGATAGAATGGTAGTCACAAAGTTTGATTACTTGTAAATGGGTTCATTTTTTGACAACCTTGAACCATGGGGAACTATGCTTGGATTTGGATTCATTTTTACCCAAGATTGAAATGAACAAACTATGCTTGGCTTCAGTTTCAATTCTACACAAGCTCGAAATGAAGAAACTATGCTTGAATGGTGGTCAAAGATGTTCAATTCATTGTTTAACACATCAAATTCTTTCATCAGTCATTTGCCCTCCTCAAAACTCCATCAAATTGATTAGAAATTCATATATATGAACCAAAACTCACATTTTACTTGAAGTACATGTATAATAAACATAAAAAAGTAGTTTTACCTTTCATTTTCATCATTTCTTTTCAAATTTGGGATTTTGGAGCTCTGGAGCGGTTTCCCCCCTCAAATTTCATTGGTCGATTTCAGTAGATCCTATGGACCATTTTCCGCACTGTGTGGACGAGGTAGGAGCTATCCTTGAGATCTTCATTTTCATTCCATATTTTCTTGATTCTGAGAAAGGTTTTCCACTTTTTTGGGCCCCTGCAGTTCAAAGATTTCATTCCCCAATCATCGCACCTAGCTAGTATCAAAAGGTGTGATGCATTGACCTGTCAATAGGCAGAGTGCGATGGGCGTAGAAGGGAAAGTTTACACAATGTTTTTCATCAAATGTTTACCTGTTTTTTCTTAAAAATGGATCCTAACTCACCTATTGTTTGTATTTTAGATATTTGTTGGATCAATATGGTTGTCACATGGCATGAATGAGAACATGAAGAGGAGGATATGATTGCTTTACATGACCAGGGCACTGTGGATGCCTTAAGAAACTGTGGCTTACTGAAGTTTTTTCGTATATCCAGCATGAGGCAACAAATCAGTTTGTTGCAGTATCTTCTCAATGCTTGGGATCCCGTTGACCAGGTGTTCTAGAATAGAGGTAAATCTATTCCTTTCATGGTCGATGATATTTATTTCCTGACGGGTTTTTCAAGGTGTGGTGCCCCTCTTTCATTATCAGAATTTGCTCGTGGGGGAGAATCGATGAAAGATTACATTCGTCAGTTCTGCAGGGATGGATCTCAACCCAGTAGAGATGGTAAGAAAAATATCTAGGATGTTACTGATCGACATTTGAGGACCATTTTATTTACCTTTGCTAGATTGGATGGCAGCGCGACCTTACATTTAGCGAATAGATCTTACGTGCAATATGCTTTGGAATGCCTGGAACTGAAGGTGTTCAATTGGTGCAAGGCGATACTCACTATTGTGAAAGAACAAATGTCCAAAGTAAAGAATGGAAGAACCAAGAACTTTGGTTATGGATCCATATTGACTACTTTTACTTTGGAAATAATTACACTGATGTAACCTCAAAACATTTCACTGGGATTGCCAGCACCAAGGAAACCACATATGCAAAGATGGGTGCATCTTATGGCTAGACATGCTAGCCAGTCACAGATCTCCTTCTCAGATATCCTTTTCGAGTGGTTCAACTGCCAAGAGATGGTATTTTTGGAGTATCCATATGTTGGGATCGATTTTCGAGGTGATCTAGATTTGGCTTTACCAACTAGTGAGCAATGGAGTGCTATAGGTAAAATGATTCAACCACATCTTTGGTTTTTTAGTTTTATAATGTTTATGTGTTTTTGATGTTACCAAGACTAAATAAAATCATATGTGTGTGTAAATATTGGACCAATGCAATTAGTGACACACCCACGGGAGGCAGATGATGCTCCAGCAAGAGAGGTTATAGGGAGGGTTTTCCTTTAGGATCTAGACCCATCAAAGACCTTAGCAGTGTTTTAGGGTCAGATTGAGGGCCTCACTCTTAGTATTCAGGATGTTAGGATCGATGAGTTACCTTTGAGGTTACAGCACCATACTACTGGTGTACTGAGTCGTTGGTCTAGGCTCCTATGCATGATAGCACAGGCGGTGACATGTTATCACCAACATCACTAGTCTAGGATATTTTTCTGCATTCCTTTTGAGTTTCTTGGTCAAATGACTGATTTTGTCTTGTACACAAAAGATTTTGTAAAAACTATAAACAACTATCTACTTTTGATTTTTGGAGTTTTATTTTGGTTAAGTAATGAAATCCTAATGCAAATGTTGATGTGAAAAGATTTTTTTACAAATGCTGCAAATGTCTATTTAACACATAGTTTGATAATGAATCAGTTAATGTGTTTAAGTTTCTAGATATGGGTTGATATTGAATGGAATTGAAATGCCTTTCCAAAATACTAACTCATAGGAACATGCGATAAATAGTTGGGTTCTGAATGGAATAAATGCGAGTAAGCTATAGAATGACGAGTTGTGAATATAGCCTGACAATGAGTGGGCATATGCCATGTGAAATGGCATCAGAGAGAAGTTAAATTAGCGCACTATACTCAATGATGTTGTTCATCGATCAACCAATACATATCCCCTTGAAACTCACTAACTTGCTGCTTGGAGTGAAAATGGCCCAGGCCGCAGAAGATAGGTTCTATGTACTACGACTAGCTCTATCGGCATATCCAACAAACGGTTCCAAAAAGTATGGCATCTGAAACAAATGTGAAGTGGATTACCTAACCAAAATGACAATTCTAAAAGAAAACATGCAATAAAATCATATGTAAAATGAGCTTACTACACTTAATCAATCATATTAACGTTTGAGATACAACCCATTTCGGTGTTGCAACAATCGAATCCCATCATAATTGACTAGCTCATAGGCCCCATTTATCAATACTCATTTAAGAATGTAAGGACCCATCCATAAAAATTTACTTGCTCCTACTTTGTCAGAGTCCTGATCGTAAAGAAAGACCAAGTCACCTTCTAAGAAGACACGAGGCTTGACATTTTTGTCATATTGCGCCTTGATGCATTTCTAATGTGCTTCGTTAGGCAATGCCACATCAAGATGGGTTTCATCCAGATGGATTAATTCCAAGAAATGAGCCTCTTCTTTAGAAGTTTCAGGAAGTAGATTGATTGCAAGCTTGAGGGATGAGATTTTTCACTGAATTGGTAAGACTGCTTCCAAACCATACACCAATTGAAAGGGCATAAATCCGGTCACATTTCTCACTGAAGTCCTAAATTCCCACAAAGATGAGTATAGGATTAAATTCCAATTCCATTTATGGACCCCGATCATTCTCTGCATCATGCACTTAAGGAATTTGTTAATTGCCTCAACTTGTCCATTAGCCTACGAATAATATGGAGTAGAACTATCATGGGATAGTCCTAATTTGGCAGTTAATTCGATCATCATGTGATTACGAAAATGTGACCCATGATCTGTGACTATAGCCTGTGGTACACCAAATCTAGAAACTACATGATTAAAAAACAAAAGAACAGTCTTTTCACTGTTGTTGTTCAATGTAGGCATCACCTCGGCCCATTTTGTAAAATAGTCAACAACGACTATAATATACCCATGCCTGCTAGTCGAGGTGGGGTTACATGTCATGAAATCAATGTCCCATTTAACGAATGGGCCAACAACAACAACTGGATATGGTGATTCAGGTGGTAATCTGGGTTTGCGATAAAAATCTAACAAGCATGGCAACTTCTAACTGCAATTATGGAATCTTTGAATATGGTGGGCTAGAAGTAACCAACTCGTAAGATTTTTTGTACAGTAGCATAACTAGATAAATGCCCCCCACAAGCACCTGAATGAAAATCATTCAAAACTTTTTCTACCTCCTCATGGGTGAGGCACCTTCATAGAACCATATCGACACCATGAAAATAAAGTATATCACCAATGATCAGATAGTCTTTGGCTTGGTATCAAATACATCGTTGTTCAGAGTGAGAGGTGTTAGGCGTAAAAGTTTGGGTTTGGAGATAAACCAGTATATCCCCGTGCCACAGATCACTTGATGATATCAGAAATAGAGTCTCATCCACGAATGATGCTTGGGATGTTAAATCGTTGGATGACGAGGGTAGGTCACAATGTAACTCTGCAAAGATGAGAGATATCTTTGATTTGGATTTGGTGAATTCCATATCAAACTCCTGCAAAATGGCTATCCACTTGGAATATTTCCCCCCTAGCAATTGACGTGATAGAATGTAGGTCATAGGGTTGCAATCTGACACAATGGTAGTTTTGCGAAAGGGTACATAGGGTCGAAATCTATGTACTTCTTGAATGGCTACTAAAGCCAACTTTTCAACATAAGAGTACTTTCTTTCTATGTTATTAAGATTATGACTTAAATAATATGTAGGATGTTCAATTCTGTTATCTTCTTGCACTAAAACCATAGCGATGGTTGTATCTGCAGCAACGAGAAATAGGTTGAAGTATTTTTGATAGTCAGGAGCGTACATTAATAATGCTTTTATTAGGGAATCTTTTAAAGCATCAAAGGAAGCTTGCACAACCTGATCCTAATGGAAGAGTACTCCTTTTTTCAAAAGATGTGTATAACCTTTAGCGAGCTCAGCATTATGTGGAATGAACCACTCAGAAAGTTAGCTTTCCCTTGGAGTCTCTGAATCTGAAGCAAATTTGAAGGTGGAGGTATGTCAAGGATTGCCTGAACCTTAAATGGGTTGAGTCAAATTCCATCCTTAGAAACAACAAAACTAAGAAATCAACCAGAACCAACACAAAACACACTTTTTTGCGGATTGAGTCATATCTTGTATTATCAACAACGTAAAAATATGGCTCCCAAATGCTGCGAATGATCAGTCCATTTTCGTGAATGAGTAGGCAGATAGTTGAGATATGGTTGAATGATGTGTTTCATGTCATGGAAGGTGTAATTCGTTGCTCTCTGAAAATTTTCCCCTACATTCTTCAAACCGAAAGGTAATTTATGATATGCGAATGTGCCCCACAAACATATAAATGCAATTTTTGACTGGTCCTATGGGTGGATATTGAGTTGATTATATCCGGAAAATCCATCCATGAATGAAAAGACTTCGCATCTGGCACATTCATCAATAATTCGGTCGACAAAGGGCATAGGATAGTTATCCTTTGGACATGCTTGACTTACATCCCTAAAATCGAAGCACACTAATCATTCCTTGTTTTTTCATTACAGGAACAATATTTGATACCCAATCAGTGAGAGGAACAGGGTACATGAAGCTAGCATGCAAATTTTTTTCAACCTCTACTTTAGTGGTAATGGATTTCTTTGGATGGACTAGTCAAAGCTATTGTCATACTGGTTTGAAATTTGGATACATCTTCATTTCATGTTTAACAATTCTTGGGTCATTGCCTGGCATTTCTTCATATATCCATGCAAGGACATCTCTGAATTTGTGAAAAAGGGCGTAGTAAATCTCTAGTTTTGATGGAGAACAAGATTTTATAACGTGAATATTCTCTACAATATTAGTTTTTGTCCAAATATTAATGGTGATAGTTTCTTCAATGTTGGATAGATTTCACTGGGAATCTACTATATTTACATAATTTAATAAAAAATAAAAAATTGAAGGATGTTTGAGGTCGTTTGAATAATCTTCATTTCCATCTCGAAGGTGGGAATGATGGTGGTAATATTCCCATGACGTCTCTTCTATCATCATTGATTGGATGATTCCTTCATTTGTAGAATGTATACGAGACCAAGGATCAGAAGAGGTACCATATTCTAAAGACCTATCTACCTAAACACTTGTCGAGTGCTGATTTAGGTTTTCCGCCAAAGCCCAAAAAACTTGTCGATGGGGCTTGGTGGCAATGCCTCGCGATGATCCTCACTGTTACCGGGAAATCTAGTGTCTATGCAGAGCTAATAGTCCCACTAGGATGGGTAGCTATCTTAGAAACAAATAGATTAAAGTTACTTTCGCTTTCCTTTACAAGAAGTAGATAGGAGAGGAGCAAAGAATACCAACCTCGATCTTTCACTTGGTTCTCTGCTTGTTCCTTCTCCTCTTTAACATATATTTTTCTACTCTTCCCTTGACCACTCTACTTCAAAGAATACCTGTAAATTCAAAGCAACATAATACCTTGAAAGTGCAGATATCTACAATCATAAACAATATAGGACCAGATATATATTGACCACACACATGCATATATTAGCAAACCTACAAGAATGTGGAGGAAAAATTGAATAACTTTATTGATATAGAGATTGGAAGAGAGGATTACAACCCATTGAGCTAACCCAGAATCATCCTCCCAGCATGAAAGCCATTCTTCACCTCATGAAAAGCTTAGATCACCTAACACTATGATATTCCACCAAGAAAACAACAACACTTCCTTACAAGATACAAGATTCCAGCGTTTTGATATCTAGGATGAGGGATCCATATATAGATGATTGTAAGAGGGTGAGTCAGCTTCTGGGATTTTGATTAGTGTCCTCTCTCTGATAGTTCTTGATTCCACTTGGAGATTGATGATCTCTTACTCATCCCTGGACGAATTCAGAGAGGTAAGTGTCACAGGAGAAGTTTCTAGAAGATTCCATGATCATCCACCTTGCAAACTGTCTCTGCCATTTGTCTACTCTCACCCATCACATCCTACAGAAGGTATTTCTAGTATGCATTGCACTTTTTACACTGAGCAGGTGAGATGCATTGCACCCTCTGGACTGAGCAGTCTGTATGGTCCATTTTTGACCAGTTATGAGTAGTTTTTTGTGGAGAACTTCTAGGAGATGATGTAATCATTTGACCTTGTTCCTTTAGGGCATGAAAAAAAATTTTTAGGGACTTAGAAGCCGTTAGTTTATGGAGATATATGATTTGGGGTTGCAGTGCCCAAATATGTCTATAACAGTTTCCCCCTAAAGCGTGAGGTCGAAAATCTTTTGATGTCAGGTGAAATGCTTTATCATGAGGATCAGAGGTTCTTCCTAACTGGAAGGTGACCTGTAATAAGATACAATACAATACGTTATCTTCGTAACATTTTCATGATCTAGCTGAGGTGGGCATTCCCATGCTCAGCTTTATAAATTCATTTTCATGTACATAGGACAGAAAACCGTCTGTGTGGCAAACTGATGATTCTAGTAGAGCCATCATCCTTTGATTTAGATGATCATCTGTGCAGCAATGATGTACATTTGATGTCTTTATTTTCTTGAATATATCGCAGCCTAGATGGATGAAACTAGATCTGGGGTCTTCAAGCTTGTCCAATCTTCGCTCGAAGTACAAGTCGATCCATGTGAAAAATGTTCTTGAGTCGAACATGGAAAGACATCGCCTAATTACCAGCCAATGAATTAAGCTGTTAACAGGTGTGAGAGGAATCATCGATAATGATGATGACCCTCAAGGTACTACGGTACAATTCACATGGTGTGAAAAGGGACTTGGCATCGAACAACACACAAAACATTTCGGTCGAAGTCCATTGATTTAAACCTGTCACCGGAAGTGAGAAACTCACCATTGAGGCATGCAAGCTTCAAAGTACTGAAAGGGTTGTTCCTAGGTCGACTTCTTCGATAAAGAGTTGTCGTTGACAAGAAGTACCCCATCATAGGAGGGCCTTAATGAATCCCAAATCTATGACACGGAACGGAGAAAATTATTTTTTGGAGGTGAAAATGATTTGATGATACAGGGTTCAGGGTGGCAGTCATGAAGAAATGAAGCGTCAAGGTATTACAGCGGATGAGACACAAGATGGGTTGGTGACTTCTCTGATCGACTTCTCTTGAACATATCGGTGACATTGAAATGGATTGGTAGCGTTAACCCCAAAGATGGATGGTACGGCGGACCAATCGTAATATGACCGGTGAACGGAATAACCCAACCCGACTCAATCATGGTGATGGAGTGAAAGTGTCATGTTCAAGAGCGACTCGCTACCAATAAAGTTTCTTCAAGTTTTCTTCCCAATTTTCCCCAGTCATTGTTGACCAGTACCTATTTATTTTTGTCAAGCTTGAGGAGGATAACATATGCTTGTTCTATAATTTTCTCTTTGGGCATACTCGTTGCTATGTTTTAACGAGCCTAGCGATAGTGAAACTCGTTCTCGTCTTTATGGACAAGTTTTTCTCTATTGGTTTTAACGAGTTTAAAGACAAAGATAACTTGGTCATTTTTCAATTTTATAGAGTCTGAAAAGGGACAAAAAGGAAACTCCAGTAATCCTTTTTCATCATATAATCCCTTAAGTCCGAAAAAGTATAAAATAATACGAAAGGGATGAATTTTCAATAGTTTTAACGAGCTGAACAAGAAAAGTGCTCGATCTTTTTGTGTAATAATCCCTTAGGTCCAAAAAGATTAAAATCTAGAGGAGGGCTAGCACTCCCAGTAGCTTTAACGAGCTGGAGAGGCCAACTGCTCAACGATCTTTTCATATTTTACGAGCCAGGTGAAAAGAGCTTAAAGGAGATTTGTTTTTGAGGAACGAGTGATATTTTTGGGTAGCTGCTGATTCCAGGTAAGGTTTGGAATTTTTTAAGCATGGTAGTGTCACAAGGATGGCTAACAGAATCACTCTTCACAGCTATTCCTCAAAAGGGTAAACAATCAAGCAGAGGCATATGATCGGCCAAACAGAGTGGAGGTCATGGTAAGAACACGACTAGGGCTCAAATGGCTAATGATAATGCATTCACAATGGTTATTTACTCGAGGTTGGTTCATTTTTTAATGAGATTAAACTCTAGGGGAAAATTTGATCATTGCTTAGGTTTAATTTTTAATGAGCTTGAACTTCACATAAAAACTGCTCGTGCCAGTCGTATAATAAGGATGTCTCACCGATAGGTTCAATTTTTAAGGAGCTTGCACCATTCAAAACTTTGGTACGCTCCCTTTCGCATGCAAGCTAGGAATGAATAACTACTGTCTTAGGGGTTAAATAACTACTGAGGTTAGGTAGGAAAACTTCTTCCTTTACTTCGCTGGTGCCATCCGGCCCCTGCAAAGGTGAACGGTCAGTTCGACCAGTCACCTAACCTAAGCGGTCGAAGTCAGGGAAACTATGGGGTTAGCGTTATGCTGGCCGCTTTTTAGTTCCGTGCAAAAGGGTTTGCATGCCCAAATGTATAGCGAAGTAGAGTTTCCAGGTTACCTTTCAATTGTAGACAAAATGTTTGTTCTATCAGGAAAGGCCTACCTTCTAATGGAGGTATATTATTGAAGTCTAACCCGATTTTCCTAAATGGATGTACATGTCAAACTAGTCATATTCCTACGTGGAAACCTACCCTATACCCGAAGTTTTCCTACTGAGGCAGACCAAGGTGCATGCCCCCTGGGTTTTAGTCATGGCCACCCAATTACTCATGTTCTTCAGGTGCACGGATTGGAGATTGAGGAGACATTCCTTGCATGAAAAGACCAGTTAGGGATGGCATTTGACTATTAGCTATGTGTGAGCCAGGGAATGAAAGCTGGTCTATGAGCTGGACCACTCGGCCTTCATGCGGAAAACACATTACTTGAAAGAGTGAGGAGACAATGGCTCCCATGCTATAAATATAGTCATGCCCAAGGAGTAGATTACAATCTAAAGGCCCTTGGACTATCATTACATTCAGATACATGGTTTTCCCTCTCGAAGTTATAGGAAATCTTGGAAGGATCCCTAACAGTCAACTGGTTCCTTTATCGAAGCCTATTAGATTTTTCATCTCAGGCAAAAGTGATGGTGAACCAAGCACTTTCCAAGAAGTTGAGGAAAGGATACTCACAGAAGCCCCTTCATCTATGATAGTACCGACCATGACCATTCTGTAAGCTTGTACAATAATTCAGAATGGTACATTAGACGATAAACAGGGTCTGCCTAGTAGATTCGAATTGAAGGAAATGACTAGGTTGCCTGGAGGTGGGACCGAATAAACGGCCGGATATGACCCCGATGAACTTCCTTCCTGCGGTAAAGGAACAGGTAGGTTTCCCCCATGTTCATCGGAGTCTGTGTTTACGAAAAGAATTTGAATGATGTCATTCTCATTCTCTTTGGTGACCGTATCATCTGAGGATGGACCTTTTGAAGACAAGACCAGGTCAACTACTACCTCAACCTTTTGACTTTCATCTGGTATGGATTCAAATGGTTTATCTTCAATGATAGATGCTTCAATTGACCACAAAGTTGTGTTAGTTGGATTGTCAACTAGCGATGGACTCAGCAAGAGTTTCTTGTACCTAGGAGGAAGCCGTAGCAGTGAAGCAGGACGGTTATCCAAGACTCTTTTAGCTTCACCCAGGAAGGGACAATGGTGGATGGCATGATTACCTTCACATAGTTTGCAAGGAAATTTACATTTTCCTCTCTGTCCAAAGATTTTGTTTTCGCTAGTTGACGGTGTACTCTCAACATGATTGTCAGAGGTTGATGACACAAGATTGTGCAAACGAGGAGACCAATCCCTTAAGATCCGAGGGATGCAAGGACAATCTTGTTGATAGTGGTCTCCTTTGTAAATGACACATGGAGACTTAGGTTTGGATGGTGCAGTGTGTGGATTTTTGCTAGACGATGGATGGTTGCCCCTTTTCGCCTTTGGCTCCTCCTTCTTCTTCTTCTCTTTCTTCTTCCCTTCCTTCTTCTTCTCAGTTACTTGGTCTTTAGCTTCATCAGCTTTACCAAGCGAAGAGGAAGGAGGGGAGGGAGAAACAAGCGAAGCAGAAGGTTGGGGGGTAACTCTAATATCATCTAGTTGCTGACTTGATTTCTCAGGAATCGCAAGGGTTTGAATGACAGAGGTCAAGGAGAGCCATATGGGAAAGCCGATTATCAGTCCTGGGAGGGACAATGTGGCCATATGAGGTGCACCAACATCTCCCCAAGAGGAGAAAGGGCTAGGATTTCCCCCAAGGGGAAATCCTTGGTTGGTGGACTCCATTTCTCTCAACCTAAGACCAATGAGGGAACAGTGACGCTATTCCGATTAAAACGAATTTTAGATGCTTGGACACAACTTGCTTTTTCAATTTTTAAGAGTCGAGAAATAACAAAAGGTGACTCTTAATGAGATTGAGGTGACAAGTGCTCAGATGGACCTTTTCCTTTAAGGAGTCTGAAAAGGAACGAAAGAGACTACTCTGGAAATCTAGACAGAGGGATTACCAAACCAATCGCAGAACTGTAGAATACTTTTTATGGTACGGTAGTCAATCTTCCCGAATGTTGTGTTTAGTGCATTGCGATTGATAGGGTGGTAGACACGACTTCCTAAGGATAAAGGATATATCCTATTGTGGTCTCCCAATATATACTCGATGGTATGTGGGAGCACAAGTCCGTACTGGCACTTGTCGTCTCAAAGAGGAGGAATCACCCAACCAACAATGAAAGCGATAGTTATCAAGCATTACAACACCGAAATATGTCTCTAGCCTAGACTTTTAAATGTTGTGCATTAGGTTCCAAAGCGTTTTTATGTTCATTGAATTTATTTTATAGTTGATCTTTCTTAAGAAGTTTTCCTTTCAGGTTCACCACGTGATGTAGATATACAAATCCTAAAATGCAATCTAAGATGATAAACAATCGTTTAATCTTCTTTTTGCAATGAAAATCCTAGCTACTAAGGAAAGAGAAGCGAAATTCTTTCAACAAAGAGCAGAGAGCACACACTAGATGCACTGTCCTAAATCAAAATCAACAAGTAGTCTAAATGCAAATGCACATGCATGTATTTGTTTTCGCTTTCTTAATGTTTGAATGACAAAAAGAATGCTAAGTACAAATTTGAATCGTTTCAAGCGACAGTACTAACGATTTTCTTTCCAAAATATGAAAGGAAGATAATGACGACACTTTGTGATTTTTGAATTGAAAACTGTTTTCGACACTTGAAAAACTATAAATTCAAATCAAATACAAGAGTAACAGTTTTATTGAGCATCAAGAACAATAGGATTCTTTTCTTTGACTGAAAATGACACTTGCGACACTTTCAAATCAAAAGACGACAACTTGATTATGCTACTTCTTTGTAAAAGAGGATTGTAAATGGAAAACAATACATAAAAACATTTACAGTTCTCTATACTATGGAGGCTGAATCATATAAAGGAAGGGAGTTTCCACAGAGTTTTACTGATCACAGACAGCAAAACTCCTAAATAACGTTGAAAAGAGTGAACAAAAAACCAAAATCTGGAAGCAGAAGAGGTCTTATCTGATCATCAGACCTGTAACACAGGGAAAGTGCGATGCATCTCACCTACTACACATGAGAGGTGCGATGCATCCAGATTCCCAAGAGGAGAAGGTGCGATGGTCTAGGGACGAGACTTCAACTTGGTTTTGGGTCACATTTTGCAGCTTAGTTCAGGGATTTAGGCCGAGCAAATGATAGTCAGTAAATGTAAATCACAGGGGTTGATCTAATGAGGATACTTGAGCCACCACCAGGGAAATTAGGATGTTTGCAAATCAATTGTTCAATTTATAAACAAAACCCAGAGATAAACTAAATCAGCATTGATCTACTTTGCACTTGCATAGCAAATGCAATTCGAAGGCTAGCTGGCTTGACTTCAGGCTCCATTTGTAAGTTTATAAAGCAAACAAATATAGACAAGCAAACAAACTACTCACTCCCCAGTGGAGTTTCCATTTTGTTATCGGGAAATCTAGTGTCTATGCAGAGTTGCTAGTCCCACTAAGATGGGTAGCTATCTTAGAAACAGACAGATTAAAGTTACTTTCACTTTCCTTTACGAGAAGTAGATAGGAGAGGAGCAAAGAATACCAACCTCGATCTTTCGCTTGGTTCTTTGCTTGTTCCTTCTCCTCTTTGACAGATCTTTGACTGCTCTTCCCTTGACCACTCTACTTCAAAGAGTAGTTGTAAAGTCAAAGCAGCATAATACCTTCAAGGTGCAGAGATCTACAATCATAAACAATATAGGACCAGATATATATTGACCACACACATGCATATATTAGCAAAAATACAAGAATGTGGAGGAAAACTTGAATAACTTTATTGATATAGAGATTAGAAGAGAGTATTACAACCCATTGATCTGACCCAGCGTCATCCTCCCAGCATGAAAGACCTTCTTCACCTCATGAAAAGCTTAGATCACCTAACACTATGATATTCCACCAGGAAACCAACAACACTTCCTTACAAGATACAAGATTCCAGCCTTTGGATCTTTGGGATGAGGGATCCATATGTAGATGATTGTAAGAGGGTGAGTCAGCTTCTAGGATTTTGATTAGTGTCCTCTCTCTGATAGTTCTTGATTCCACTTGGAGATTGATGATCTCTTACTCATCCCTGGGCGAATTCAGAGAGGCAAGTGTCACAGGAGAAGTTTCTGGAAGATTCTATGATCATCCACCTTGCAAACTATCTCTGCCATTTGTCTACTCTCGCCCATCACACCCTATAGTAGGGCTTTCCAGTATGCATCACACTTTTTACACTGAGCAGGTGAGATGCATCGCACCCTTTGCACTGAGCAGTCTGTATGGTCTAGTTTTGACCAGTTCTGAGTAGTTTTCTGTGGAGAACTTTTGGGAGATGATGTAATCAGATGACCTTGTTCCTTTAGGGAATGAAACAACACTTTTAGGGACTCAGAAGCCCTTGGTTTATGGACATATACGATTTGGGGTTGGAGTGCCCAAATATATCTATAACACTCACTATTAAAATAGTCAGAGCTCTTCTTAAACTTAGATGACGTAGAAGAGATCATTTGATAGGTTTCCATTGTGGCCACTTCCGTGAAACTAGATGGAGGTGGGAGGGAAAAAGTACCCATTAAGGAAGGGTCTTTTAGGAAATGTACTCCAACATTTTGAAGTGATTGTGAGCTTCCATGGATCAATAGAATGCTTCTAGTAGCTTGTGAACTGTTAGCAAAAAAGGCTAGTTGGTCAACGATTGTGATTCCACCTTGGAAGGGAAATGCAATCTTTCTGAAATATGTAGACACAACGACAGCCATAAAATAAATCTAGGGCCTTCCTAGTAAAATATTGCAATCAAGGTTTCCATCAATGAGCTCGACTTAAATTTCTACTATCTTTCCCCTTAGTTCAACTTGCAAGTTACTTAAGATCCCATATGGAGTGTACATTCTTCCATCGAATGTTTTTAATGTTGTTGGTGATGCGATAAGGGTGGTGAACCAAGAGTTTTCCAGCAACTCATTAGCATAATACAGGTAGATACCCCCTCATCAATGATGGTTCGATGAACATTTTTATTAAGGGCTTTTACCTGTATAAGGAAAGTGAGTTGGGCCGTAACTGAGGTGTATATATTTTATGATTAAAGGCCACAAGATTGTAATCCATTGGATCGATCCAACCTATTGTTGATAACAAAGCCTGCTTTTGGGAGGGATAATTTTGCAATACCTCAAGTGTCGACATAGCGGATGGCAATTGAGCCAGATCCTCCATTATATTATAATTCTGAGCAGCTCGAGCACAAGGATTAAATGTTGATTTATGTATGACTCCCTTTGGTTGCTTTATAGTTAATTTAAGAATGATGGGTGTAACAACCTATGGTGAAGTCATTGTCGAACCACTAGGTTGATCAGTAGCCTGGTTGTTCGATGACAATGGATTCCCATAATATTTGTTCCTTGTTCATATCAAAACATCATTTTCCTTGTTTGCAATAGATAGCATAAGCGCTTGGGATGTGGAAGCATTATCGATAACAAATAGATTAGTTTCTGGGTTTGGAAATAGATCAGTCAACACCGCTAAGGTATTCGAAGCCTTCATAAATTTTGAAACCTCAGATTGATGTGGACAATCTCTCATAAAATTTTCCTTGTTACATATCAAACATGGATAATGAGGAGGTTTCTTTGTTGTAGTAGGCTTCTCAAATGATTTTTCAGGAGTGGAATTCTCTTGTTTCTTCTTGTTATTTTTCCCTCTCTTCTTGCCCCCTGGTTGCTTTGGATTTTTTCCTTTGTCAAATGACATGGCATTAATCTCTGAGGCAAGAGGTTTGTCATTTTCACTCTAACTAGAAACAACAAGAACTTGACCAGATGGACCTCTTGTGGTTTGCGTGCTTGGGGCACCGATCACACCATCGCCGTCATGAGAGTCCCTACTCGATTTAGGGGGATGTGGAATGGTAAAAGCTAGACTAGGAGCGTCAAGAATTTTCTCGTAGAGTGTGCCATATTGCGTATAGATCAAATCTAAATATTGTGCATGAGAAATAAATTTCTCTTCAGTAAAAACTCCACCTTTTGCCATGTCCTTAGTGATAGATGGCAATAAGGACTTAATAAACCACTCAGCTAAAAGCTTATCAGGAACATATGTTTTTACCATTCGACAATGATGCCACCACTCATGAATATGATCAAATATGTGAGTGGATGTGGTCTATTTAAAGTTGGTAAGGAGTTTTGTTACAGTTTTGTACCTAATAGGTAACTGAAAGTGGGTTAGAAAAGTAGTGGCAAGGAAGGTGAAGTTATCAAATGAAGCTCTAGGCAATTCAATATACCATTTCACTACTGGACTAGTGAGCATTCTTTGAAAAAGGAGAAGCCTAATCGAATCATCATTCAAGGTGTTAGATGAGCACCACAAATGAAATGTCATTACGTGATTCGATGGATCTTCACCTAGATTTCCATTGAATTTAGGAATATTGGAGGGAAGTTTATGAGGAATCGCTGGCCACCAAGCGACATATGAAATTGGATCATATGTCAGTGGGTTCAAATCTAGTAATTATAGAGTTGCTACAAAAAGCAATTGCTGATTCAGGTTAGGTGGAGCTTACCCAGGATAAGATGGAATTTCTTGAGCAATAGGTCTTTGCATACTAGCATAATGTATCTGATGCTGGTAACTTTGATAATGTTGTTGGACATACCTAATATAGTGTGGTTGTTGACAACTATTTCGAAAATGTGGCTGTCCATAACCTACAAAGCCTTGTTGCTCAGGTCCTTCATAGGCTTGATATTGACCAAATCTAGTCTATGCTTGTAAACCAAGCTCAAACTGAGGTTGGGTTTGCTGGAATTGCGGTTGTTTGTATTGTGGTTTCCATGGTTTTTGGACCATTTACTCTTGCCCAATACCATAGGATTGACCAAGTTGCAGATTGACAATACTTGTTTGTGCCTGAGTCGTTCCATATAAAGAAGCACTAACTTGAGGTTGCGGTTGAGCCATAGAGAAAAGTGGTTGTTACATCACAACCTGAGAGACTTGAGTCTTCTACCTCAAAAATTGAGGTTGTGAGGAAGAAGGAATAGGTTGAGGTTGAGACACAATAGGTTGTGCTTGTGCTTGTGACACAGTCGTAATAGCAAGTGTAGTGGGAATATTCGACACGTCAAATTGGTTGTGTTAGATATACAACCTTTGGTTGTTCTGGTAGTATTTGTATCCAACCACTAGATGTAATTCCATTTTGACTTGAATTCTGTTGGAAACTCTCATATGGTTGTTCCCCAGGAGGAAACAGTGAAAAGACATACTGTCCTCAATATGGCAGCAATCCAGTGTTTAAAGGATATACTGGTCTTTGAAAACTTGTTTGCCCAAATTGATACTAGCATGCAGGATAAAATTTCTATGTTTCTACATAAGAAATACTAGATGGGATTCCAGATGAATAAATAGGAGTAGACCATGGTGCCGATGCAGCCCCTGAGTGGACTTTAGCTAGTGATTGATAACCAGCTGGAACAAATGGTATACCAGTAAACATTGTAGGAATAACAGCAGGAGGTTCTATTGTAGCTGCATCAGATTTCACATTCCTAGATGTTGATGGTTGCTCAGACATGTTTAGTCTATCCAAAATATTTCCAAGCAAGTTGACAGGAACTTGCGATGAAAGAGGATTAAAAGAACGAAACTCAACAGTAGAAGGACAAAAATGAATCCCAGTTCCAAAATGTAATGGGGTGCTAGATGGGGGATCCTCCACTATCTCCTCTATAGCAATCAAACTAGGTGGAAGTGATATATCGTTAGGTCCATAAATGATTTCTGGATCCGAAGAAGGTATAGCTTCTGCAATGATAGATACTAGACGGGTGATACCTTCTAAATACTGAAACTCAACTTCCATATGTTCAGGTAACTGAACTTCATTCTCAAAGGGAGGTTTTTGAACAACTATTGGTTCGAATGTGGCCTCAGTTTGAACTGAGATGGTTTCTAGATCAACTCTATATGGATTTGTTTCAGGTATAGTAGTGTCTAGCATTATAGTAGGATCAGTTCTAATGTCCTCTTGTAACTCTGAAACTTCTTCTCTTAAGGTAGGTGTACCAGAAATAATCAGAGTAACTGTAGTCTTTGACAATGTTGAAACAAAAGTTTCAAATAAACCAGATGAATTGGACTCAGTTAAACGAGACCACTTTGTTCGGATTGGCTTCACTTCTGGAGTCAAAGACGATTGATTTGCTAGTATCTACGAACAATGGGGTTTTGATTGACTTTCTTCCACGATCACACATTATTTGATCTAGTCAAAATAAGGGGAAAATGATGTTATTCTGAATTCAATTAATTTTAATGACACTTTGACACAACTTTGATTTTTTTGTTTTTAAGAGTCGAAAAAAAGCTAAAGATGACTCTAGTCTGCTTTGATTTTTAATGAGCCTGAAAGAACAAGTGCTCAGATGGACCTTTTCTTTTAAAGAGTCGAAAAGGAACAAAAGTGACTACTCTGGAAAATCTAGACAGAGGGATTACCAAACCAATCATAGAACTGCAATATACACCTTGGTGATAAATTAAAGAGAAATTACCAAGGACATATGTACAATAGTCAATCTTCCTGAATATTGTGTTCAGTGCATTGCGATCAATAAGGCAACATATTCGGCTTCCTATGGATAAAGGATTTAAGCCTATTGTGGTCTCCCAATATATATGTGATGGTACGGGGAGCACAAATATGTGCTAGCACTTGTCATATCAAGGAGGAGGAATCACCCAAGCTTCAGTGAAAATGATAGCCACTAGTTTTAATGACACCAAAACATGTCTCTAGCCTAGACCTCTAGATGTGTTACGTTAAGTTCCAAAGCGTTGTTAGGTTCATTGAAATTTATTTTAAAGTTAATCTTATTTAGAGTTTGCCTTTCAATGGTTCACCGCATGATGATGATCTGAAATTCCTAAAATACAATCTATAATGATAAACAATCCTCGTTTATTTTGAGCAATGAAAATCCTAGCTACTAGGGAAAGAAAATAACAGTGTAAAGAGCAAAGAGAAAAAAGCACACCCTATTGCATTTTCCTAAATCATATTTTCGCACACAAATCTAAAAATGTTAAATGCAAATGCATGTATTTGTTTTCATTCTTATTAATTTGAAAACTGCCAATAATGAAAACTAAATGCAGCAAAGATTTGAAATATGTCATTCAAAATGACATTTTCAACAATTTCTTCTTCAAAAGAGAAAGGAAGACTCAATGACACTTTTCAATTTTGAATAAAAAATTCTTTCGACACTTCGAATATAAACAAGTCAAACCAAATACATGAATAAAAGTTCAATCGATTATCAAGGGAAGGAAGAATTCACGACACTTCTCTTTTCGACACAAACCAATAACTACGACACTTTTGTACCAAAGCGACAAATTGATTTAAACAAATTTTCAACAAGGGAGTGTAAATGATGAACAAACACACAAAATACATTCACTAATCCTAATGTAATTGAGGTTGATCTATGTTATGCAAGTAGGCTTCAGTAAGGAGGCACTGTTCATGTGCAGTGAAATAATTAAACAAAACTGAAAACAAGGTCAAAAAACCCTCAATTTCTAGAATGGAAAAGTAGTTCAGTCAGTCATCACACTTGGGCTTCACAGAAGTAGAGATGCATCACACTTACTACACTCGGGAGGTGCGATGCTTACTGATTTATAGTGGAAGACAGTGTGATGGTCCAGGGAGTGCAACTGAAATGGGTTTTGGCTCAGATGTGCAGCTATTTTCAGTGAGTTAAGCCGGGTTTTGGTGAACAGTAAAGAGAAAAGTATGAAGGAATGTCTTGAGAGGTTACTGAACTACCAAAAGGGCATCTAGATGTGCTTTTAAGTGAAATGTATAATTCATAAACTAAACTAGAGATTGATTGAAGCAACATTCATCTAGTATGCAATTCTAGAGCAAGAGTAGTTCGAAGGCTATCTGGCTGACTTCAGACTCTGTCTATAGTTTATAAAACAAATGGTAACAACAAACAAACATCTATTCATCCCCAGCGGAGTCACCAATTTGTTTCTAGGAAAACTAGTATCCTAAATAATGCTAGCCCTCTAGGTTTGGTAGCTACCCTAGAAACAACAGTTTAAAGTAATTCAACAATTTCTTCTTGTGTAACAGATAAGAGAAAGATAATGGAACCAACCTAAAACTTCCACTTAATCCCTTGCTTGATCTCTCTCCCCTTTGACAGACCCTACAACTCCTCCCCATACTTGACATGCTTGGAGAGTACCTACACAAGTACAACAACAAAGAATTGCCAAAGCATCATGATCTATTACAACATAAACATTAAAAAATCAGATATATAATGAACAAACTATAGCATTCACAAATGATAACATTCAGAATTGCATAATCATATGGAAGAAAACTTGAAGAACTTCATTAATAGAAGGGAGAATTACAATCTAGTTGTCTGATCTAGCATTATCCTCCCAGCTTCAATCCTTCTTCACCTCATGAAATAGCAAGATCAGTCCAACAATACAATGCTCTTTCCTCAATTACAAACTATCAACACTTCCTTGCAATTCATAATATTCCAGCTTCCAGATCTCTTGAATTGGAGATCCATTTATAGATGTGTGTAAGGGTGTGAGTCATCCATGGGGTTTGATTAGTGTCATTCCACTTGTTACAATTGGTTCCGTTTGGAGATTTCTCAGATCCCTTATTCATTGTTGGGTGAATTTAGAGAGGCAAGTGACACAGGAGAGGTTTCTAGAAGATTCCATGAGCAACAACCTAGCAAACTGTCTTTGATATTTGTCCATCCTTGCCCATCACACCCTATAGAAGGCCTAATCAGTATGCATCACACCCTGGTAGTATACCACTCAGTATGCATCGCACTTTGCCAGTGGAGTAGTCAGTATGGTTTACTTTAGGCAATTTCTAGATGGTTTCTCAGGTGGAACTTTTGGGGAATGATGTACTCAGATGACTATGTTCCTTTAGGGCATGAAACAACTCTTTTAGGAGTTGATGAGCCTTATTTTATCGACACATAAGTTTGGGGTTTATGTGCCCAAATATGTCTATAACAAACGTCAACTGAGAAAAAATAATGTAATTCATGCAACAAAGATATATGAAACATGTCCTTCATGCGGACAATAATTCACTTTTTAACTTCCTTTTAAATTTCCTTTTTAATATCACAGTTATTCCAAGGTATATGTCTGCATCCTCACAGAGCAAGTGGTTGGAATAATGGTTCATTTGTCCCAGGTTTGATTTCACTCCATGAAACTTCGAACATAAAATTAAACATGGAAAGTTGTATTGAAAAAAAACTTTCTTCTATTCCAAACTCGAGAGCTTATGTTTTCAACACAAAAATGTTCATGAGTAGTATAGTCAACATGACATATATATATATATACACACACACACCATCATTATCATACATTCACCAATATTTTCTTTTATTGACCTCATGAAGTTCGGATCTCAAAAATAACTGTGTTTATTAGGCAACCAAGTTCTCAGTCTCAGGTTGCCTAAGAATTGTCAGCCATGGAAGTCTAACTTCTTACATTTTACTAATCACATTTTAAGATATTGGCAAAGACATTTTCAAAACTCATTTTCAACCACAAATAATTCGATCAAATTTAATCAGATTTAATTTTAGAAGAAATCCTACCATGTATCTACAGAGTCAAGGGAAGAATACAAATCGATACATCCAGATATAAATGCCAAGTGAGGTGACCATCATGCAATCTTTGTAGTTAAAATTCTATGTATTTTTCAAATTTGATTAAAGATTTTATCAAAAAAACAACCCATCACTTCCAATAATATGATAACTTAATTTTTTTATCAAATTTATATCCATGTGATATACCTTGTAACCCTCATGGTTACCAGTGCCTTCACGTCCACTACAATGAAATATAAATGTGTCCCTTGACACTGCCACTACCATTTTCCCTAGCTACATCATGTTCATCGAAGAACACTATTGTGACCTTTCAGTTCACTTCGCCTTGTAATATGAAACAATGTAAAAAAAAATATTTGACCACAAATTCACGTGTTTAAATGGTAGTACTTGTGATTTCCGTACTTTCCTCGTATACATACTCTCCTTTCTTTTACAAGCATGGTTATAACACATATTTTTATACATGCTAATCAATTTAAAATTATAGTGAATTATTTAAAACATCAGAATATATCATCAGGTTTTATAAGTATAAGATTCCATCTGAATCTGCGCTGGCAGGAATACCTCTGCCCATTAAGCTAATGTGAGTCCCTCCACTAGGATGAGAATAGCAACATGATGGTATCTGCAGCAACAACAATGTTATACCCCTAAGTTTTACGTGTAATACCCATTATCGTAAAACGATGCCCACACATTTATGTATATACCTATTTAAGATTTTTCAAGAAGAACAAATAAATTGAACAACACTTACCCATGCATATCGAGGTCTACAGAGTACTGAGCTTGCTCAAATTTCGCATTGACAGATAGAGCACACATTTAAAAGTTGGAACAAACACTATTTTCAAGCTTTTCATCTAAAATTATTGCATGGATAAGGCTGAGCGTTGTGTGATTTACAGATAACCCTTACCCATCTAAGGCGATGATGCACATGAGGATATCCTTATCCAACACCTTCTCTTCAGAAGATAGTCAACGAAAGAAAACAAACTGAGTTTCGACTTTTCTGCAATCCCTCCGGGGAAACAAAATTATTAGCTTGGTGGCCAAATTGCATGCTTCCAAGTCAATTGTAAAGCAAGCACGAGAGAGGAAACCGCAGTGATGTGGTCTTTTCTCAGATTATTCAGTGGAAAAATATACAACAACCTAAACGAACCCTAAAATGGAAACATCGACTGTAATTGATAAGGAAATGTCAGTGTATGAGGATCAAAGCATAAGGATAATGCATCTAGCGTCAGCCTACAAGGCAGGGGCTTGCTTCGAGGAAAAATCATGCATACATGTGATTAAACATATCTAATTCGCTGGACTTTTGGGATCAAGATATTTCGTACATCTCCAGATCAATGGATAAGGTCGAGCTCTCCTCGATGTTTCCCATATGATTGCCTCTGTGGTAGAACACACTAAAAAAAATAGGAAACAATAGTTATTATCATGATTTTCTCTAATTGGGAAAACATATTAATTAGAATTATCCATAAAATAGCCACCAAAAACAACATTCATCCCATCGTGAATTTGAATGGAAAACCCTAACACACTCAAAAAATAATGATAGTGCATGTGAAATACACATCATACCCATGAATCCAGTGCCCCGATGCAATGGATAAGCCATCACATGTTTCTACCATTTGAGTTCCTCGTCGTGAGTTTCAACCCAATTCTCGAATTCAGAATTCTAGCTAAAGGGCTCATAGGGAGGCATATTCTACATGGTATTTCGGCTCATGGCGGAGCAACAACAACCATGTTATAAATACAAATATCCCACCCACGATCAACATACTAAGAATCGTGAAGCACATGATTGTTATCATGAACTTGCTACGAGTAGTTTGACTGCTCAAATTGTTAACCAGATCGGTTTTGAGGATGCCATTGAAGTTCACCAAAACAACTTCTCTCACTTGCCAAGATAATCACCATTACTTGAAGGTTGAGTCGTGAAGCCTGGATGAAACCCATGTCATCCTGATCTAAACACACTGCTTTATTTTGTGTCAAAACTAATGCAATGGCCTTCATAACATCCAATGCCTATGTGTTAAGGCTTGGGTTGAACTCATGCAAATGTATTTTCTCTTCACCATATCTTACGATTTACCATTTTCAAACTTAGGAATGATATGTTTGACTGCTCGGTACAATATTCTATGAGAGGGTTATCTGAATGTGTTTAATGTGATCACTAGGCCGTGCCATGCCCGCTTGTGAGATGATGTAAGGAAACCCACTAACCAAGGGCAGGTAATCTGAAAGGAAGATTCACGTTATTATGCTTATGCCGTGTATTAATTTAACGAGATCAACAAGAAGACAATGGATTTTTTCCCATTTTTATTATTACCAGACCCGAGTCAGTAATGTGGTTTTATATGTAATAGAAGTGTAAATTCTATGATATTTCTTGATGTTTTAATCCCACTACAATCACAACTGTTATTTTCATAAACTTGACATTTTTGCACTAGCGATGATTTCTCCAAGGTGAAATGTGGCTTCAATGGTTTCAAGGTGTTGACCCATTATAAATAACTAACGGATCTTCCCATAATAATTCTTATACAACCCCCTATCCCAGATGCATAATTCACTACACAAAATTCAATTTTTATCTCAGCATGATTATGCCTTGAATTAATCAATTAAGATCCTTATTTTATAAGGATCATGTACATAAAAACCCTCATAATAACATGTTATATATATATTGAATTTAACATGTATTTATTATTGACCCTTCAATAACCATGTTAATATGTGAATTCCTCATCAAGGAATCCTAGCTTCCTCGGATGACAACAAATCATGTTCTACGTTTCAAGAGTTTACTTCCCCTTATGAATCTTGGGTTATTTTTCTTATAGATATTTTATAATTGAAACTCGACATCAACCTAAATCTCATTCATACTTTAGCGTACATGACGTCTAATACCATTTGTAATGTACTTCCTGAGCCTACCCGGGAATTTAGCCCCTAGGCCCTATAAATTTAAAGATTTTCCTCAGTTAAGATTTAATATTTAAGTGTTATCACAAGTACAGTGAACTAATGCTCTATTGATCAATATTTTGACATAACTACAAGTTAGATATGGGAATGAGGAATTTGGCATGCAACCCATAAAATTTCTTCCATGTCTTCATGCAAAACATTACATGCAACATTAATAGTACCTTGCATCTAGCATGGTCAGAGTTATAGTGTTACATGCATAGCCCAAAAGTTGTAACTCATATGAATCTTAAGCATTGTGCAAAAATAGCTAGCCTAGCATCATTAAATACCATTCTTATAGTAGAGAAATCATAAATCATTGTTTATAGAATTAGTACCACTACTCCTTAACTATTATGCATGCAACAATGTCTTATGCATAACTATTTTCCTACTTATCAAATAACACTCGAGGCACACTATGCTTCTACTGCTAACTTTACACAGGGATACCAGAAAATTCACATGCATAGGAAATCCATCATTTCCATAATAGCATTAATTGTGTTAGCACTTGAAATTTCACCTAGGTTGAGATAGACAAACCTCAAGGCAACATCAAACCATTTCACCTCGTAGCTAGCCCTACGAGGTATGAGAAGGCTCTCTCGGGTCAAATTCGGTGGATTTTTCAATAGGATGAGTTAACCAAGTAGAAACACGTATTTTAGGCTAGTAAACTGATAAGGGGGGGTTGATTTAAAGTTTTTGGGTTTTTTGGTGGCAATTGGAGGGAGTGCAATTCAGGGTGCGGGGATTGAGCTCAGTTTTTGCAGGTGGGTCTTTGGGGCAAGGTAGGAGTTTGTGCTGATGCCTTTAGCTGAGATGGATGATCAAGGAGAAAAGAAGAGAAGCTAAAGAGGGCAAACAATGACTTTGAATCCTCTCTAGACAGTGGAAAACATAAATATTAAACAAAATTGAAAGCTGAGCATGGCATGCATGAATTCAAACTTTATCACTTCTTTTGTTTAATTAACAGCAAGAGAATAAGAGATGGAACACATAAAAACACTTACAATGACAAGTAGGAAACACACCATCAACACAATAATCCACAAGAATCCACAATGAAGTCTGCAAAACCCTGGCCTTCCTTTTCCTCAAATTGCAGAGATACAAGTAAAATATACAATAGAGCTTCTCCCTCTAGAGTCCAACCATGAAAATGAGTAAGAGAAGGCATAATATAGGAGATCCAACTCCTTTCCCCACCTCTAGGGGTCGAGCTCAGCTTCCTAGGAGCTGTTGCAACTAATTCTAAATTAATCACTAGATAATAGGCCAGCACAACAACTTGCCTCTAAAACTTAGGAAACCTATCCATGCATTAAATATTTACCATTTACATCAAAGAAGCTTCTAGAAGTGGTTAAGAAGAGTAAAAATATCTAAGTGCCATGAAATTTACACAAAAATCCATCATTTACATGCCTCAATAGTCAACCAAGGTGAAAACAGTGCTTTGCTAGCCGAACTGGTCAAAACTGGCAAATTTGCCTGAGTGGTCGCGCCCTTGACCTTGACTGGTCGCGCCCCTTGGAAGCTCTGTTTGAGGGCCTTCCCGGTGTCCAAATCAGGTGCAGGATAGCTCGTTGGAAAGCCCTAGAAGTCTACTTTCAAAACCAACTAGAATTTCTGAATTTGGAGTTGATTTGACCCCTCAAATATCAAATCTCCCAAGACTGCTTTCTGCAACTCAAAAAAGGGGCAGAAAGTCAAAATTTGCTTGTATTTTGAGCTTTTGGGAGCCCAAATCTTCACAAAATTTGAAACCCTTCCATAGGCAAGTGTATCTTTGCATGAAAAATCCAAAAATGTAGAGTTTTCCCCATTCTGAGCTGTCCTCATGACTGGTCGCGTACGGGGTGAGACCACTCAAATGGCCAAAACCTGTAAAATTCCCAAAAATGCCAAAAATGCCTCAAAATTCTCAAAATTTCTTGGGTTTGCTGCTAGGAGGAAGATAATGAGTATCATGGTGAGTGAGAGAGGCCTCAGCCAAGATATGGAGCGGGTTGGTCTTCTTCTTCCTCTTGCGGACCTCGGACAACCTTCTTTGGAACATTTTCATCTTCGCCTTGCAAACATGCATCCTTGCCCAATAATGGTTTTTCATGTTCCTTAGCAATTTGTTGTTTCGATTGGCCTTAGCCAACAGGCTCTCTAAGTGTGTATTTACCCGGATAAGCATGGATTCCCTCTCCTTGGACAGCAAGTCACCGGGCCTCCTACGGTTGATGACTCGATCACTTCGAATCCTCCATAGCTCATCCAACTCTTTCTCGTCCTCAAGCTATTTGTTTCGCTGCTCTAAATATTTGATTACCCATTTTGCCATCAATAATTTTGTTTGCAGTGACTGGATCTCGGTGCTTTGCTCTCGGATGATATCCTTAAGCTCTGTGCTAGGAGAACCGACGTCAAGATCGATAACCGGATCTCCTGACAATCTCGCCTCAATCATGGGCTGCTTGCCCTTCTCTGCTACCTGTGCTGCTATCAGAAACGAGGCCCCTTCCACTTGGTGTGGAGATAACACTCGCTGATCTGATGATGATGAAGAGACCCCTTCCACCTGCTATGGAGAAAATAATCGTCGAGCTACTGCAAACAAGGTCCTATGACCTTTCTGATATGTACACTGCAGTGGGCAAACAACATGTCTCGGCACAATAATCTCAGGCTGGTGTGATGGACCTCCCTCCTCATGAATGGCCTCTGGCTCTAGCTGTGGCTGTGGTGGCACTGTAAAGACCTCATGAGAAATGAAGTCTGCCCATGGAATGCCCT
>APFE030356445.1:57014-129406 GCA_000404065.3 Pinus taeda | reverse complement strand
AGTGAAATCAATGCATTTTTCTTCTACCGTTTTCAGAATAGCAAACATGAAGTAGTTGGGACAGGGAACTACCAGAATCCGGACCCAGAACTCCGGCTTGCGACTTTGATCAAGATTTTTGGTAGTCCGAATTTGCTGCTATGACTGGAGCCTTGAGAAATCAGATATGTGATAATATCAACTTCAATATTCGTATGAAATTCGTATCTGCACAGTATATAACTATCACGGTAACCAGTTGTATATACCACAAAAACAATTACAGTTCACCATCCAACATATCAAGTGAAGATATGAACAACATAAATGTTATCCGCGAGTGAGGATAAGAACAATAGAAATACTATCCTGTGAATGAAGCTGAACACAATTTGTATGGTTTTAAGCTTACCGACAAACGATATTTTCAATTACGACGGGCCATGTTTAATATTTGTATGATTTTAAGCTTCCTGTGAATGAAGCTGAACACAATTCCTATGGTTTTAAGCTTACCGACAAAAGATATTTTCAATTACGACGGGCATTGTTTAAAATTTGTATGATTTTAAGCTTTCCTGACTTACTCGGTATCTTTTCTCATTAAATGCGTGAAGTTAGGCGCAGTATACATTTTCAATGAAGAGGTCATGTACCTATCGATTTTGAAATGACCGGATTCGTTTGAGAGACAATTTTCATGAAAAACAAATCTAAACATAACTTCCATTTTAAAGGTAAACCTAATTTCCTTTTATGGTAACATCAATTTAAATCCATCATAAGCACAATTTAGTATATATTTTCAATAAAGTGACCATGTATCTATTGATTTTGAAATGACAGGATTGGTTTCGGGCACAAATTTAATAAAAAACAAATTTAAATATAACTTTATTTTTAAATATAACTTTATTTTTAAAGTAAGATTAAGATAAATTTATTTTAACTATGAACCTAACCAGAATTAGATCTAACCAAAATTAAAAAGTCAAATATTTTATAGTACTTTATAGTATTAAAAAATTTTACACTATAAATTGTATTTTTATAAAAACCATATATAATTGTTTAAATTACATTTTTAAATGTATAAATTTGGTTCAATGCCTTCAAAATTTACAACTTAGGTTATACACAATATATAGCTTAAATTTACAATCCCAACACATATTTACTTTGACTTCAAACAAAATTGATTAGGAAAAATTATAAAAAAAAAAACTACATAAAGAATATTTAAAATATTTTAGCCATCATTTCTTTTTGAAATTGCTTTATATTATATACTATATAATAATCATATTTTAAATAATTTTCTGAAATATTATATTTATAGACTATGTTCCCTACATGAAATTACACATCTAAACACATTTTATGAAAAAAAAATCTAAACATAACTTCTTTTTAAAGGTAAACCTAATTTCCTTTTTAAGGTAAATCAATTTAAGTCCATCTTAATCACAATCTAATATATATTTTCAATAAAGTGACTATGCACCAATTGATTTTGAGATGACATGATTGTTTGTGGAGACATTTTTAATGAAAAACAAATTTAAATACAATTTTATTTCTAAGGTAAATTAAAGTAAATTTATCTTAACCATGAATCTAGTCAGAGTTAGATTTAATCAAAATTAAATATTTTAAATTATAAACCTCTTTTAAAGTGGAAAATTTGGATTAAAAATTTTTACAGACTACTAAATTATATCTTTATAAAGGCTATATTATATATATATAATATATATATAGTTGCGTTTAAATTACTATTTTTGGAATGTTTAAATTTGGTTTCAAAACCTTCAAAATTTACTACTTAGATTATCTACAATGTATAGCTTAAATTTGCAATTCGAACCATAAAATATACTTAAAAAAAACACAATAAAAATATTTAAATATTTTAGCCACATTTGTTTTTCAATTGCTATATATATATATATATACACACACACACACACCTATTTAAATGATTTTCTGAAGTATTATGTTGATGGACTATGTTCTCTACATGAAATTACACACACACATATATTTATGTATATAATTTTTCATGTTTTAAATTACTTTTTTGAATACATAAAATGGATTCAATGTCTTCAAAATTTACTTGGGAATTTGGATGGTGTGAACTATATAACTTAAATTTAATTTGAACACATCTTTGCTTGATTTGAAACAAAATTGACCAAAAAATTATACTAATAAAAGAGTGGCAATGAGACTACTTAAAATGTTTTAGCAATACCAATTCATTTTTCAATACTTTATATAAATGTATAATATAGTTTATTTTTAATTCATAAATAATATGTACAAATTTAAATATTCTTTCTTTTAAATATTACATTCTAGATTATATTCTCTACATGGAATTATACCTCCCTCATATTTATGGACTACACCATCACTAAAGGTTATCTTGAAGAATTATATAACTTTAAAGTGTTATTTTTTTATAGTTCTAGTTATTTTATTTCTCTATCATTTGGTATAAGATTATGATTGAGCCTAGAAGGGATGTGTAAATTTGTTCATCTTTTAAGATAAAATAAAAATAAAAATAATGTTTTTAATAGAAAAATAATGTAAGATATAATAAAAAAAATGAATAGAAGTAAAAAGATGTATAAATAAGATGTTTAAATCTTATACATTTTGAAAAATATTTCCAATAAAAGATTTATAAATTAAACTATTTTTGAAGATCTAAGTTCACTAATTTTTATGTTGACATAACTTCATATATAATCAATATTTATAGAAAAATTGGTTTAAAATAAAATATTTTAATTGCGGCGTTATTTATAAAAAAAAAAATTAAGAAGAAGAAAAAAATCATTATTGTGCATAAAAATGTAGAGATTACATGTAATATAAAATATTTTAATGTAAATTATTTATATATATATATCATTTTTAAAAAAAATGTATATATTGGATGAAAGTTTAAGGTTTTTATAGTTCAAATATTTATTTGGTCTTATATATACTTTATTTAGCATTCAAAAAGACAATTTAAATAATGAAAAATAACATATTGTATTTTGCATTCTAAAATTTTTTGCATATGAATAAATTTGATCATTCTAATTAATATTTCATATACACATAGAAATATTTTATATATAAATGAGAATTAAACTCTATATATATTTTATAACCATCATAAATATTCAAAATTGAAAACTAATCGAATTACACTTTTTCATACTAAAAAAATAAATGAACTTCTAAGCTAATTCAATAACTTCATTGACTAAAATTTAATTTATGTATCTCAATAACTTTATTGACTGAAATTTAGTTTCTGTAAATCTTAGTTTATATTAGATTTATACAAAATCAGATAGAAACTATTAAAAATAAAGTAAATTATAAAATTACATGTTTAATTGAATCCGAGATGGTAGATCATTTTTCTATTTAAAAATGAACAACTCCAACTTCAAAACATATATATATCATTTGAAAACGTCAAAAAAACAGTAAAGTGAACTTTTGTGAACCCAATCACAATATCATTTTTATGCAGTTTTACTCTTCTTTGTGAACGTTTTAAACGTACATTGTCTAATACACGGACATGGTCTGATATTGGTCTGGTTTAAGATCTTACCTTCAAATGATAATTTGAAAGATCACGACAGAAATTATTTAATATTTATAAGGTTTTAAGCTTTACCATCAAAGTCTTGGATTTCAATAAATGCGTGCATGTAGACACAGTACACATATTTTGTTTACGACTAAACTTTGTTGCAAAGATATATTAATTAAACATAGGGCTATATATGAACCTAGTATGCTTGAATGAGAGGTCGATCTGATTCTTTTGCATATACGACATCAAATTAAATTTGTTTTCACATTGACTGAAGAGAACCATCGATTATGCATAGGGCCAATCTAATGAAATAGTCCATTGAGTATGAAGTTTATTTTGTTCTGAAGAGTTGTAAAACTGACATTGTTTGATATATGAATTTTAAGATTGCCCATAGAAAGTGTATTTAAAAAAAAAATGTGTCGATTTCAGAACATTACACATCTTGTAGGGTCACACTGTAACAATGACATTGAAAGACATTAAAAAGATGGACATAACTTCTCTGCAAAGACACGTTAGTAAATTGATAGTACATTGAGATGACTGTGATTTAAATCAAAACCTAGTAAAGTGAAATGATAGGGCGTTATGAAACTCCATGGGCGGTTATTGGTACTTTAATGTGAGGATTAATTTCTATTATATTCAAATTTATGCTGAAGGTTTTAGGGATATAATCATTTTGGAAATAAATTACTCATGGACATTTAAAAAAAATTTGATTTGAGTATTGTATCATATTTTCACTTAACATAATAGTTTTCTTTAATGAAAAAAAGTAAAAGTAATTTAAAATTACCAAAACAAAACAACACCATCATATATATTTATTTTTACTTAAAATGTAAATTGTAATTGTATTATTTATTAAATTTCATATTAAATGAATATTTTAAAATAATATCTATATCTATATATATATTATATTATATATATATATATATACTTTTAATCATTATATATTGATATAAATTTATTAATAATATTAAATTTTAATATTATAAATAAAAACCAGCTTAAAGTATTCAACTTTATTGTATGGTTATTAATGGTGCTCTTTTCATCTTTAGAGAATCAAATTTGTAGACTCAAAAATTTAATTAATGTGAAAAAATTAAGCATTTTTTTAGAAACTTCATAAATCCTAAATAAGGTCCATCTATGTTGGTTATTTATATATTATATATAAATATATATGCTATGTGTCAATTCATGTTAATCATGAAAGAAACTACACATCTTCTCTTATCTTAAAGAACACACTAATAAAATGTTTTATCCATTTTTATTTTTATTTTTAGTTATTTTACATTTTCTTTAAACAATATAAACATAGTCTCTCTCTTTATATATATAAACTAGTCTAGATCCACCTTAACCTTGGATCTATCAAGTGTAGAGAGATATTGAATCTCTTAGATGAAAACCTATTTTTTGAGTGCAAAACTTGAGGAAAAGTTTGCACCTCTAGAGATTTGATCACTCTAGGTGCTTGAAAGATCCGGGGTTAAGATGGATCTAGGCTAGTTATATAGTACTATATAATATATATCTACATGTCTCTTTCTTATCCCCTCTCTCTATATAACCGCCCAAACATACACATTCTCTCTCTCTCTCTCTCTCTCTCTCTCTCTCTCTCTCTCTTCACTCCCACTCTTCTCTGTCCCTCACTCTCTCTTCATTCCTCCCTCATCCCTCCCTCTCTCTCCCAAACTTTATCCCTCTATGTATTTATTCTTCCCTCCCTCTCTCTCCACCTCCAACTCCATCTCTATCTCCATCCCTCTCTCTCTCCTTCTTTCTATTGATTCCTATCTCTCTTCCTTCCTCTCTTTATCATTCTCTCCCACCTCCCTCTATCCCTTCCCCCATCACTCTCTCTCTCTTCCCTCTATGTCTCCCACTATCTCCCTCTCTCTCTCCCCTCCATCTATGTGTCTCCCTCTCTTTCTCTCCCCCTTCTCTCCCTATTTCTCTTCTCTCCTCTCTCTTCCCTTCTCTCTCCCTCACTCTCTCCCCATATCTCCTTTGTTAGTCCCTCTCTTTCTCCACCTCTATCTCTCCATGTCTTTGTTCTTTCCTCCCTCTCTCTCCCCTTCAAACTCCATCTTTCTCTCCCTCGCTCTTTTCCCATATCTCTGTTGTCACTCCCTCTCTTTCTCCACCTATGTCTCTCCATGCTTTTGTTCTTTCCTCCCTCTCTCTCCCCCTCCAACTCCATCTCTCTCTCTCCCCCCCACTCTCCTTCTCTCTCCCCTCCTCTTTGTATTCCTTCCTCTCCCTCCCAATCTCTCCCACCTTCCTCTCTCTCTCTATCTCTTCCTCTCTCTCTGTCTCTGTTTCCTCCCCCGTGTAAGGACCTGCAATCCTTGGCATGCCCACCCAATGTGCGACCGAGCTTGGTGTTGAATGAGTGAAGCTGGAAAAGGCGAAGTGCGAGCTCTATGACCAAGTGCGCGAGAGAACATGGTTATAATGTGCATGAGAAGTGGAGGGCAAGCATGTTTATATGATGGACAGCGTGGGCATTCATCCTTCGTAGTCGACGGTGATGAATGGTTGCATTTGGGGTGTTGGCAATGGGCTGACTGAACGGTGAAGCAAACAAAGGGCGTCGATTGGGAGAATAACATAGGTCGGCCGTGGAGATGGCTTATTATGCGTGCAACGTATATATCGTTGGAAACTCATTTGGGATCATTCAAACATCAGTCAAGGAACTCAAGCAAAGGAGAAGTGCACAATTCAAAGGTGTATCCGCAGCAAAGAAAGGTGAGGCACAGTTCTATGTGCCCAGCCTTGGGCAAGGCCACACAGAGGTGAAATGCATAGTCTTAAGTCTTGGGTGAGAGTGCGGGTAGGAGCGCCCATTGTTCGAATGAAAGAGCACAGGTGAAGGCGCCAGGTGTCGGTTTACACGGGTTATTGGGTGGCTCGAGTGAGCGCCCGCCCATCGTGCAAAACATAACATGGTGGAGTTTGTTGTGACCGTCGTGCAAAGGAAATGAGGGTGTCTTGGTGACTTGGTGGAGTCACCCGCTCGTCAGCACAAGATTTGGTTGTGAAGTTTGGTTGGTAGCTCATTTGAAGGCGCGCCCACCCGACTTGGGCAAGGAAATCTTGGTTATCACATGAAGGTGTGAGAAGTTGTGTTCCTATACCTGTAATTTTCCTGGGATTATTTACGAGCGGATATCAAGCTCTGATCTTTGCAACTTTAAGCTGCAGCTTATATAGGGAATCATGGAGGGTCCATCCTTAATCACTGTCCAATCAGACATAATATTTTCTCAAAAATTGGCTAAGTATGAAACTTGGTGTTTCCAAGTATACTTGTAAAGCTTTGTAACATTGAAAGATTGTATAATATATTATTTGGGCAGACTCATTATTCAGGGAGTTTCCCCTCCCTTTATACTATGCAATTGTGTTTTTTTGTACAATTTCTAATGATAATGAATGCGCATGGGTGTTCATTGGTATAAAGGAAACATTAATAATTGCTTGGTTGTGAAACACAAACTAAGTAGGATAAGTGGTTAGGCATAGTCCACGAACATAAGTATTGGTGGAAAGAAAGTGTTCGATGGTGCCGCACCTCGCCAAGAGAGGTTGAAAGACTACCATTGACCTGGGGGCATGACAGTTGGTATTAGAGTAGGGTTACTCATGACGAAGTACAGATGGTATTGAAGCTAATTCAGGGTTGAATAATCTTGACAATTGATAATAGTGGAAGTAGGTACTTGTAGGTGAAGGAAGTCGGTTTCACATACAAGTGGAACAAGGGCTGGTTCATGATTGCAGGGGACTTGGTGAAGTTGGTGAATGGTGAAATAGGTTTAGCAAAGGTGAAGCTTAGTGCTTAGGCCAAGATGAATGACAAGACATGGTAGGTTTGGAAGAATGTGAAGGGAAGCTCTTGCCTACCTTATGCAGGTTGAAGTGGATGAAAGAAGAGAATCCACAGATTTGAAAGGAACTTGAAGTCCTGGAAAAGAATGTTGAAGATGAACTTCTTCAACTTGTTTAAACAATGGAGCAAGATGAAGTTGCAGATTGTGCTAACAAGGAAGAGGGAACTGTGATGATTGAGGATGTTGCAGATGTGACCATGATGGAGGATGAATTTGAGGATGATCAAGTTGGACCAAGATCGTGCAATTTGTAGACATGGGTAGATGAGGATACTCACATGGAGGAGCCTCATAATAATGCTGTAAGTACTATTGATACTTGTGTTTCACTTGAGCATTTGGTAGATGGACCATATCTAGGGAAGAGCAACACTAGTTTGCCGATGCAAGGGAACATCTTACCATGGATGTCTATGATGAGACCTTGTATGGGGAAGCAAGGATTGTTGAATGCTTCAGGACTTGTTGGGGTTGTTTGTGACCTTATGGTAGAAGGTACAAATGCCCGTGAAAAGGGAGGAACATGATGATCGTTGTGGAGGATTAGGTCATGCTTTAGCCACATGAAGAATTGGCTAAGTGCCCGACATGACTCATGGACAGATTGAAGGAGGGCACACACTTGAGGTATGATGATACTTGGGTGGACTTCTCATGGCCGAGACCAAGAAGCAAGTCTTGGTGGAACCTTTAGTGGGGGAGCTATGATGGAGACTCATGTGATGATGATATGGTTAGGTGACTGAGTTCACTAGACTAAATATTGCAGACTTGGATGAGGATGACCGATTGTTGCAATGGGTCTACTTGGTTGGACTATATGGGAAACTTAGTCATGGATATCAGGTTGGAGACATGGAGCATGACAGTCTTATGCAGGGACATTATGTAGGAGCACTTATAGAGGTGTCACTTATGGACATCTAATGAGGAGTGCTAAGGCAGGGATGTTGTGCAGCTGGATTTGCTAGTGTGACATGGAGGTGTTTTACTTATGAGCCAATGGAGAGGTTGTGCACTCTTGTACAACAAGGCCATGTACTTGGATGAAGTTGTGAGTAGATTATGGAGCATTCCTACTACATGGAGAGCTGAGGCATCTTCCAAAGACCTTTAGGCCAAGACTTGTATGCTTGCTGAGATGTTGGTTGGAGATGAATCATGGAGCTCATGATGACATGAGATTGTTGTGACTTTTGGGGACTTCATATATGGTGGACTTGGAGGATCTGATCCATTGAGGAGCTAAGGTCGGGGACTTTGATGTAGAATGGGATGCATACTTTCAAGTACATGTATGGGTGTGGCTTGGAAGAGTGACTCGATGAGGAGGATCGATATGAGACACTTTGGAGTGATGGAGTTACAATGATGATGGTGCCTTGGTAACACTTGGGCATGGGTTAAGCCGAGAATTAACCACATTTGACACATGGGAGCTAATTGATCTATGATCATGGGCAACACATGGATAGATGAGATAGGTGTATACTTGTTTCTATGGAAGACTTGAGGGATGGCACATACAGATATGATGGAGGGTTGCTTCATGGACCTGAATGTGGCACATCAAGAGTCAGAGGTTGGTGAGATCGTCTCTTCATATTGAGGAGATGGATGTTTTGTAGATGGATGATGTTGGGATAGATGTAACTGATTTCATGCAGCACATTAACACCAAACATATGGACAACATGTTTCGAAAGAGATGGAGACTACTTCATGGACCTGAGCATGGCTTAATTGTAAAGGAGATGGATTCTTGATCGAGTCAAGGGTGTGACGGGATGTTCTGAGAAACGACTGATGGTGGCATGAGGATGTGCATTCTCATGGTTTGAGCGTGACAGTTGGAATAGCTACCCAACTAGTTCAAACATGAGGGAGCTCAATGTACAAAGATGTGTTAGCATTGTGTTGGAGTATCATGGAAATAGTTCACACGAGGACGACACATGATGAGGTCAACATGAGATGTTGCAGGAAGCATGTAGCTTGAGATGGAGGGGCCAACCTTCCACAATGGGGAGCAACATGTGGAGATTGTGACGAGATGGTTGATGATCATGGATTGAGATGATTTCCGATGTATGACATACTGATTGGGTGTATGCCTTGGTATGGATAGCTTGGTGACAGATGGTTGCCAGGACAAGATATGATGGAGACAGTAGCTCTACATATGTTATAGGGATGTTTGCAGTATGTGGAGGAGTTGATATCATGGATTACACAGTTGTTAATCTTGGTGGATGGCTACCAGGATGGGATGTTGTCAAGGATGAAAACGATTTCAGGTGGAGGAGGATGTAAGGACCTGCGGTCCTTCGCATGCCGACCAAATGTGCAACCGAGCTTGGTGTTGAATGAGCGAAGGTGGAAAAGGTGAAGTGCGAGCTCTACGACCAAGTGCGCGAGAGAACATGGTTATAATGTACATGAGAAGTGGAGGGTGAGCATGTTTATACAATGGACAACGTGGGCGTTCATCCTTGGTAGCTGACGGTGATGAAAGGTTGTGTTTAGGGTGTTGGCAATGGGCCGACTGAACAGTGAAACAAATGAAGGGCATCGGTTGGGAGAATAACGCAAGTCAACTGTGGAGATGGCTTATTATGTGTGCAACGTATATATTGGCACGTTGTGAACTCATTTGGGATCATTTGAGCATCACTCAAGGCACTCAAGCAAAGGAGAATTATGTAGTTCAAAGGTGTAGCTGCAACAAAGAAAGGTGAGGTGCAGTTCTATGCGCCCACCCTTCGGTATGGCCGCATAGAGGTGAAAAGAACAGCCGTAAGTCTTGGGTGAGAGCGCAAGTAGGAGTGCCCATTTTTCAAAGGAAAGAGCGTGGGTGAAGGTGTCAGAACAAGGGTGAAGGCGCTAGGTGTTGGTTGACACGGGTTTTTGGGTGGCTTGGGTGAGCGCCCGCCCGTCATGCAAAACATAATGCAGTGGAGTTTGGTGTGACATCCGTGTGAAGGAAACAAGGGTGTCTTGGTGACTTGGTGGAGTCACCCACTCGTTGGCACAAGATTTGGTTGTGAAGTTTGGTTGGCAGCTCATGTGAGGGCACGCCCACCTGACGTGGGCAAGGAAATCTTGGTTATCACACGAAGTTGTGAGAAGTTGTAAAATTGGCTAAGTATGAAACTTGGTGTTTACAAGTATACTTGTAAAGCTTTGTAACATTGAAAGATTGCATAATATATTATTTGGCAGACTCATTGTTTAGGGAGTTGCGCCTCCCTTTATACCATGCAATTGTGTTCTCTTGTATAATTGCTGATGATAATAAATGTGTATGGGTGTTCATTGTTATAAAGGAAACATTAATAATTACTTGGTTGCGAAACAAAAAGTAAGCAGGATAAGTGGTTAGGCATAGTCCACGAACATAAGTATTGGTGAAAAGAAAGTGTTCGGTGGTGCCACACCTCGTGAAGAGTAGTTGAAAGACTACCGCCGTCCTGGGGGTGTGACACCCCCTCTCTCTCTTAAATTTGATTCCATGATATTGTGTTTAAGAAATTCCCTAAATAAAAAAAACTTAATTGGTTGTAAAACATTAAACCTATATTTTGGATCAATCCTATAAAAGAGAATACAATAATGAAAAATTTAAAACAATCATGCACTATCTTTCCTCTATTATTGTTAGTCAATTTTTTTTGTCTCATTGCTTGGATCCTTAGTTAAGATGGATCTATGTTAGTTCTAGGTAATATTATTTATAGTATATATATTTCACATATTTATATATAAAATATTCTCATTTCGTAACCTTTTTCCTTTTATATTTCATTAAAACAAATGTTATAAAAATAAATAAAAATAAAATATTTTGATTGTGAAATAAGTTATGTTTTTTATCATGTGTTGTTGATAAGCCATGGTATTGGCCCATGATATTGTAACAAAATTTATTTACATTTTAATAATATCTAAGCTAAAGTGAGGGTGAATGTACATGTCTAAGAATCATGTCATATTATTAAAGAATGTTTTGATTGTGAAATAAGTTATGGTTTTTGGGCGTCTCATATTGATAAATCACGGTATTGGGCCATGGTTTGGTAACAAAGCCTATTCACACGTTAATAACAAAATCAAAATATAACAAATTCAATCTAAATTTAATATTTTATTAATATTTTTGTTAATTTAGCTAACATATAAATGTTAAGTGTTTGTTAAATGTTAAACATTTACGCCTAAACATATACCCTTATATTAGGGGGCATTGACATTGGATTAAATTTGTTAAATGTTAAAAAATTACGCTTGACATCTACCTCATAATGGGATACAAAGTACCTTTCGACTCAATAAGCTATAAAGTTCCTCTGGACTCAATAAGTAGAAATTTAAATTGAATGGTTTGGTTATTAATATTTTTTTAATTATTGCATGTCAACTCATTAAAAATAACTATTAGTGGAAGAAAATACAAATCTCATTCATCTTGAAAAATACACTAATAAAACATTTTAACCATTAAATTTTTTTCTATTTTTATTTTCTTACATTCTCTCTATTTTATATTGATATTTATTTTATTAATATTTTGTCAAAAATGGTACATGTAAACTTCATATTAATCGTGGAAGGAATTACCCATTCTTCTAACTCACAATAATTCTCTCTATATATATTATTTATAATTCACATTGATTCTTTTTAATTAATTAATTTAAATACAATGTATCAACTCAATTCATATTGTTTTTTTTTTTAATTTATCTATTTAAATACCATTGTATCAACTCAATTTACACATATAAGAATTAATTTCAATTCTGTAACATCCCTATTTCACATTTATTTTACACAAAGAATATTATTTGAAATTTGGTTATCATTTCTTACATGACACTTGGATTAGAATTTAGTTAGGGTTTGGTTATTTCCTTTTACTTACCCGCGGTGGTGTGTTGTTTCCCGGAATTTTTTTGGATGGCAAGGGAGTTGGACCTAACCCAACCATGACCCACACAATAGGGATAAACGTGCATTTGGAATTTCAACTCTAGAAGCTCTTCTTTTTGAATCTGGTCGAAGCCAGAACCCACTACATGGCACTTGGAAGAAAAAGCACCTCCGAAGAAGCAACGAGTCTAGAAGTACACATGAGTATATTTTGTATTCCCAAGCATATCAATTAAAAGGAAATAATATACACATATACTTGCTCAATCAGCTTTACCTGGCCTTCGTTGAGACCAAACCGTTTTCCAATTCAGGGGTATTATGGTTAAGATAAGTATATTTTATTTACATTCTGTTTCTTGAAAAGAAAAGATACAAAATGGATATTCTTGGACATATTTAATTACATATATTATATGTGAATCTTGTGTGTTAAAGTCTAAGTAGATTTGTGAATTCTTGAAATGGAAAATAAGTGAAAATAATCTGTCTTTTGTGGTTAAACAAAACTCACATTAATTTTCTTAGTAAAGAAAATATATTGCTATATGTAGATAAAGAATGATTTTATATATTTTTCTTGGTAAGGAAAATATATCACTGCATGTAGATAAAGATTGTTATTACTATATATAGAAAAAGATTGTTATTATAAATATATTTGCAACATTAAAAGATTAGTAATCTTTCTTGTCTTTATATAAAAATGCAAATTCTTTTTATGTAAGAAAATATAGGATGCATGCTCTTTTCTTATCCAAGTTATTTTCTTGGAAGTGAATATAGATTAAAGAGGTTAACTTGTGAAATAATTTTATGGGTGGTGAAAAATAAAAGAGAAAAGTTGATTAAATTATTTTCTTGGAAGGTGGGATTTCCTTTTGAAATGTGTAATTTTAATAACTACCTTGTGTGTTTATAAGACATAATTATTTGTTGAAGAAAAGATAAGTTAATTGAGTTATAATACATAATTATTTGTTGAAGAAAAGATAAGTTAATTAAGTTATAAGACATAATTATTTGTTGAAGAAAAGATAACTTAATTGCATTAATTCCTCTGCAAGCATTTGGAAAAGTTACATCTTTTGATAGGTAAAAAGATAAATGACTCGTGTGTTGTAGATTGGATAGTTTTATTTAATTGCATGGTTTATTGCATAAAAATTTAACATTATTGTTATCTTAGTTCTTATACCCAAAGTAAATATTGATTACGATACTTTCATGAAAAGAAATGCATGGGAAATTTCATTATGATACTTTGTTGAAAACAAATGCATGAGAACTTGTACATACAATAGAGAAACTATGTTGGGTTCTTCAAAATAACTATGTGAAAAGAACACATATGCACATACGTAGAAGCATAGAAACAATAGTTGATTACCATGGTTGATTATGTGTATGAAGATATAACTATTGCGTTAGATATTTTAAAGAGAAACATGAATTTGTAGAAGTATTGTGTTAGATCTTTTAAAGAGAAATATGAATTATGTGCAGAAAAGAGTAAGTATTATGGAAAGTAAAACAAGTAGTTACATGGAATAAATGTACTAGATTTCCTTTGTAAAATACATATATCTGCAGGCAAGAAATAATGAATAACACATTGGTTCTAGTTTGGAAATATGCATTCCTTTGTGCATACAATATATTTTGTAAATAGATCTATCTTGGAAAGATGTTTTTTTTGAAAAGGGACTTACATTTGCATGTATGAGAATAATGTCTATCATGTTAGCTTCCCCTTGGAAGGGAACATCTACTGTATTGGAAAGATTACTTAGTTACATGTACAAATAAGAAGTTGAGGGGCTAGCTCTCTTCGAATAAGTTCTTATCTAATTACATGCATGAAAAACAAAGATAAGTTTCTAGTATCCTTAAAGTGAAATTGACGGTTACAATGGGTTCCTTTGGGTATGAATGTCTATTGGTGTGAGAATGATCATAGTAATGAGGTAATTATTTTGACATGCTTGATAATTATTTGTTTATACATGCATAATGTTGTAAGAAGAAGCATTTTGTGATATTAAAATTACATCTCATGTATGCATATGAATAAATGTTAAAAGATTTCTTTCAAAAAACAATGTTTGTTTGATTAATACTTGTCTAATCATGTTACCAAAGATTGTTGATGACATTAATGATAGGAAAGGATGGTGATTTGCGCAAACTACAATTATGCTTAACATTGTGACAGATAAGAACTATTGGTCCATGATTAAGAGTATGAGCTATAGCATGGTCCATTGATGGGACAATCATGCCACAAGCATATAAAGAGTGGTTATTTGTGGGTAAATGGTTTCATGATCATTGTAATAGCTTTTAGCTTAGTATGTTGTATTTTAATTGATATTTCATTGTAATATTTTATAACAATGGATAATGGAAGGAGTCCCATATAAGCCATTGAGAGAGGAGTAAACACCCTCACGAGCATTTAATAATACAATTAAATGTTTACTAATTTTCACCCTACGGGATTTCCAGGGTATATTGGTGTTCAATGATATGATGTTGATTCCTTATCTGATGTGATAATCATAATGACAATTATGTGATTAATTAATCTGGTTAAATGAATCATGAAATGGATGCAAGTTTCATCACACAATTTATGTTAATATATTACAACAACAGTTGTTAATGGTTATGCAACTTATTGTCTTTTATTGAAAATTATTTTATGTGCTAGTGAACATTTTATCTAATGGTTAACGAGAAATGTGGAATAATGTTTGGATAATTACTTGTGGGTAATTTGTAAAGAAAAGGTCTAACTCCCTCCATCTTCATGTGAGGTTACCAGGGTATGTTACAAGTGGTATTAGATCTAAAGGTTGCAACATTGGCACCTTTGGGGATTTTTAAGCAGAAAGGAAATCGAGGTATGCAACTAATGAGCATCAACTCAGGTATGAGTCTAAAAACCTACATATTGATATATGTAGTAGATTACTTTTAACATGATATGTGTGATTCATGTTTATAAATCTAAGGAGTGGAAAGTAATAAAGTTTTCTACAAAGCTATGTTCATGATATTTGAGTTCTGATGAGGGTAAAAGACAATGAAACCTTTATCACACTTATGAACAATCTTGAGACTCGGGAAAGTGACAATTAACTATCAACTTTTGCAAATATGGAAATATAAATGATACATTTAATGAACATTAAAATTACAATGCACTACTTCTAATAAGCAAATGCATGAATGTAAATAGAAAATACCGTGTTTTAAAAGGACATTGGAAGAACCCCTTTAGATATTGAAACTAAACAATGAATGAAGTAGTGAGACTTGATTGTAATAACTAATTGTTGGTTAAGTTTTGTCATGGCTGCATTAAGATGGTTGGTAGTTGTGATTGGTTAGTGTTTCATGACTAAATAATAAAACTTATATGCATGAATCCAAATTTATTTAAGCTTATTACAATTTGTAAACAAGTGATTATCGTAGTTACTTCATGTATCGATTTGTTAATGACAATACACTGTGGAAATTGGAAATGATTTAGAAAGTGAATACTTGTTAAATGATGCATATTTATGATTAATGTTTTCATTGGGATTATGCAGTGGCAGCTTAATGGCCATAAGAAAACATGTCAAGGTAAAAACACATTGCAACTGTAAATGAGAATGTATAATGTTATATGATATGCATGATTGTGTTACTTGGAAAATCAAAATGCATACAACAAGTATATTAGTTATGTTTCCTATTAATCTAGATATTGTGGACCCATGTTGAGGGTTAATTGTAAATACATGGTGTACATGCATGTTTATTTTGTTAATGATAATGTTCATATGGTTCATTATGTAAGTTATTGTGGGAAAGAGTACTAAAAGAGATATTCAACATGTTAGACAGTTGTGAAAGGCCAGAAGGCCTTCGGTTGATGGTGGTTGCCTACCTGAAGGGGTTGAAGACACTTTCCTCCCTGGATTTCCTCTCCCTAGAGATAAATCATCTCAGTAAGGGAAAAGAGTTAGCCAAGATGGTAAAGAGGGTAAAAATCTTGAGGAAACTATGTTGATTTGGAGCCTATTGGAGGAGGCCCAAAATTCCTCAAAGACAGGACGCTGACAGAGGAATAGGTAGGACACTGCCAAGAGGAATCCTATATTGGACCCTATGTGGTCATTGGAATTCTTGAGTTAGTTGGCCAATGGAATTCCATACTAGACCCATTATCATTTTTGTTAAAGAACTGTCTAGATGTAAAGATGACTCAATCTGGTTGTCAAAACCAGTTCCTATGGGCTAGGAGGAGCATTCTTTAGCCTATTGTGGTTTTCATAGCTAAACAAATTAGCTAATCAGCTATGTGTTATGTTAAAAATGAATTTTATATATAATTGTGTAAATATCTTATGTACATTTTTGACATAAAATGATCCTAGTTCTCAGAAAGGAATTACTGGAAGTGTAAGTTTTTCTAATTAATAATCTTTTGAATGTCTTAGTAGGGGCTAGGATAGTATGCACTTGGTGTATTTATTGGTCATTTCGATGATCAGAGAGCAATATCTACTCTATGGGTACTTTTAGAAGTACTGTGTGGATGTCTTTAGCCAGAGCTAAGAGAGTGTGCATGTGGTGCAGTGATTTATCGGTTTGTTGAGTAGAGTGTTGGTGCTCTCTAAGTACTTGTAAAACTATTGTGATTGAGATATCACATGACATTGCATAATTGATTGAATATTAAAAGTATTTCATTTGATTGAAAATGTTGTGAATAATGTGATTGAATTTGTTAGTCGTACGTTATGGGTTACTTGCCATGGAGTGTTGATGGGTCATCCAATCACTATTGAAGTGCTTGTGTAGAAGTGACCATGACTTGTAAGAGTAATTGGTAAGTAATGGTAAGTTGGTATAGAGATTTTGTTTTGTTTATATATAATGGATAGTGGATAAGCTATGGAAAGTAAAAATTGATTAGTTTTGCAGTTTTAAATGCTTATGACTATAGATCAACATTATTTCTTTTGCATATTGGTATTCCTTGGAAATGGAATCCTTCATATTAAAGGGAAAGGATCTCACTTTTAGTATTTTGGATTCTTTATAATGAGTAGAAATTAAGTCCCAGTGATAGATGAACATCGAAGATGGTGTTCTCTTTAAGGGGAGAGTATGTAGCATCCATATTTCATGTTTACTTTACACAAAGAATATTAATTAAAACTTAGTTATCCTTTCTTACATGACATTTGGATTATAATTTAGTTAGGGTTCAGTTCATGATAACTATCACTTCCTTTTACTTACTGGTGGTGCATTAGTTTTTGGATTTGTTTTTGGATGGTGAGGAAGTTGGACCTAACCCAATAATGATCCACAGAGTCACAGTTCTGACCCACGCAGTAATTGGAACTGTGGATCAACACGCATTTTGAATTTCAACACTAGAAGCTCTTTTCTTTGAATCTAGTCAAAGATTAAACCCACTGCATGGTGGTTGGATGAAGAAGCACCTCTAAAGAAGTAATAAGTCTCGAAGTAGACATGGGTATATTTTTTATTCCCGAGGATATCAATTAAAAGGCTCAACAAGAAACAATATACACGTAGAGTTTCTCAATTGGATTCAATTTACTTGGTCTTCATTGAGAACAAACTGTTTTCGAGTTCATGGGTATTCCAGTTAAGATAAGTATGTATTTTATTTACATTATGTTTCTTGAAAAGAAAAGATACACTATGAATATTCTTCCACATATTTTATTACACATATTATATGTGAATCTTGTGTGTTAAAAACTAAGTGATTTCTAATTTATTGAAATGGAAAATAAATGAAAATGATCTAGATTTTATGGTTGCACAAAATTCACACTAGTTTTCTTAGTAACGAAAATCTATTACTACATGTAGATAAAGATTGATTTTTATATATTTTTCTTGGTAAAGAAAATATATTACTACATGTAAATAAAGATTGATTTTTATGTATTTTTCTTGGTATAGAAAATATATCACTACATGTAGATAAAGATTGTTACTATTATATATATAAAAAGATTGTTATTATAAATATATTTGCAGCATTAAAAGATAAGTAATCTTTCTTGTATTTATATAACAATGAAACTTCCTTTTATGTAAGAAAAGATAGGATGCATGCTCTTTTCTTATCCAAGTTATTTTCTTGGAAGTGAATATAGGTTAAAGAGGGTAACTTGTGAAATAATTTCATGGGTGGTGAAAAATAAAACAGAAAAGTTAATTAAATTATTTTTCTAGAAATTGGGATTTCCTTTTGAAACATGTAGTTTTAATAACTACCTTATTTGTTTATAAGACAATTATTTGTTGAAGAAAATATAAGTTAATTGCGTTAATTCCTTTGCAAGACTTTGGAAAAGTTACGTCTTTTGATGGGTAAAAAGATAAATAACTCATGTGCTGTAAAATGGACAGTTTGATTTAATTGCATAAAAAAGTTAACAATATTGTTATCTTAGTTCTTATTCCCAAATGAAAGGTTGATTATGATACTTTCATGAAAACAAATGTATTGGAACTTTGATTATGATACTTTATTGAAAACAAATGCATGATAACTTGTACATACAATAGAGAAATAATGTTGGGTTCTTGAAAATAACTATGTGAAAAAAACAGATATGCACATACACAGAAGCATAGAAACAATAGTTGATTACCATAATTGATTACATGTATGAAGATATAACTATTGTGTTAGATATTTTAAAGAGAAACATGGATTTCAAGTACTATGGAAAGTAAAACAAGTACTTACTTGGAATAAAAGTATTGTCTTTCCTTTGTAAAATACATATATCCACATGCAAGAAATAATGACTAACACATTGGTTCTGGTTTGGAACAACGCATGTGTTTGTGCACACAATAGATTTGTTAAATAGATCTATCTTGGAAACATGTTTTTTCGAAAAGGAACTTACATTTACATGCATGAGAATAATATCTATTATGCTAGCTTCCCCTTAGAAGGAACATCTACTGTATTGGAAAGATTACTTAGTTACATGCACAAAGAAGAAGTTCAGGGGCTAGCTCTCTTTGAATAAGTTTTTACCTAATTACATGCATGAAAAAAAAAGATAAGTTTCTAGTATCCTTTAAGTGAAATGGATGGTTACAGTGGTTTCCTTTGGATATGAATGTGTGCTAGTGTGAGAATGATCATAGTAACGGGGTAATTATTTTGACATGCTTGATAATTATTTGTTTATACATGCATAATGTTGTAAGAAGAAGCATGTTGTGATATTATAATTACATCTCATGTATGCACATGAATATATTTTAAAATATCTCTCTCAAAAAATAATTATTGATTGATTAATACTTATCTAATCATGTTACCAAAGATTGTTGATGAAATCAATGACAGGAAAGGATAGTGATTTGTGCAAAAGACAATTATGTTTAACATTGTCATAGATAAGAACTAATTTCCCATGTTGATTAGTATGAGCTGCAGAATGGTCCAATGATGGGACAATCATGCCACAAGAATATAAAGAGTGGTTAATTGTGGGTAAATGGTTTCATGATCATTGTAATAGATTTTAGCTAGGTATGTTGTATTTTAATTGGTATTTCATTGCAATATTTTATAACAATGGATAAGGGATGGAATTCCTTATAAGACATTGAGTGAGGGGTGAACACCCTCATGAGTGTTTAATAATAAAAAGAAATGTTTATTGGTTTTCACCCTACGAGGTTTCCAGGGTATATCAGTGTTCAATGATATGATGTCAATTCCTTATCTGATGTGATAATCATAATGAAAAGTATGTAATTAGTTACTCTAGTTAAGGGAATCATGAAATGGATGCAAGGTTCATCACACAATCTATGTTAATATATTAAAACAATGGTTGTTAATGGTTATGAAACTTACTATCTTTTATTGAAAACTAATTTATGTGCTAATGAACATTCTATCTAATGGTTAATGAGGAATGTGGAATAGTGATTGGATACTTACTTGTGGGTAATTTGTGTAAAACAATTCTAACTCCCTCCATTTTCAAGTGAGGTTACCAGGGTATGTTAGAAGTGGTATCAGAGCTAAAGGTTGCAATGCTAGTGCCTTTGGAAATTTTTAAGCAGAAAGGAAATCAAGGTATGCTACTAGTGAGAATCAACTCAGGTATGAGTGTAACAACCTACATATTCATATATGTAATAGACTACTTTTTCTTTTCGACCTTGCGCCACTCACCCAAAGGGGGGGCGGTCGAAGCAATGACAATCTGAGTTGATTCGATCGGCTGTCCTGATTCTTTGTCTGAGTTTGATGAATCTGTGTGGTGTTGCCGTTTGTTGCCTCCCATGCTTTGATCCACGCTTGTCATCTTTGCTTTGTCTTGCTGGGTCTCTGTTTGGTTTGTATGTGGCTGTGGATCCTTGTTGACTGCTATATTTTCCTTCTGGTGTTCTATTTCAACTTCCTCTATGGTGGTATCATCCTCTTCTGCTTCTGTTTGTTCCTCTTCTGTTACCGAAGGGGATTTCTTTTGTGCTGTTCTCCTCTTTAAAACTTCATCTAAATTCTGCCATCCTCTGGGCTTCCTTTGTTGAGGCTTGCTCTTGCTAGGACAAGATTTGAGCAAATGACCTGTTTGTTGGCATCCCGTGCACCTGAAAGCTGTGTTATCATAGTCCAAAGGTTGTTTCCACTGAATATTGTTAAAAGTCAGTATGATGCTTTCAGGTAGTCCTTTGCTGAGATCTACCTCAACGCATATCCTAGCAAAAGTAAAAATTCCTTTTAAATGTCTATCTGTATTGATCTTTAACATTCTTCCAAGGGTATTCCCAATAGCAACTAAGGTCTTGAAATGCCAAAAAATGTAATGGTAGATTATGCAATCTAACCCATACAGCCATCCTTGAAACCACCATAGAGTTGGCATCAAACTCTGGAAACCATGGGGTCACAAATAAGCCCGCACTGCCCCAGAACCATGGTCCTTCATTGAGAATTTTTTCCCTTTCTTCTTCTTCAAGGAAAATTACTATGAAGAAACCCTTCAAACATAGGTGGATCTGGCAGTTTTTTGTCCAGATCGAGTGTACCCATTGATACAGGGCCTCAGTTTTAGGCTAGAAACCGTTAAATCTACAAACAACAACTCTTTTTTCCAGATCTGAAAAAATGCTCCTTACCTCTGGAATATCCAGTGAAATGGTGGGGTTCTCTGTCATTTGATCCACGATATACTACCCCGACACTATATTGACTGCTGCAGGTTCTTTCCCCTCTGTGGGATCTTTTCCTTTGGTTGCATCACGATAGGTGCCTCCAGGTTTTGACGTAGATCCCTTTGATCCACCTCGCAAACGGAGGTTGAGGGTAATGGTTGAATCCTTTGCTACCCTGTAGTACCGGATTGAGTAAAGATCCTGCATGCAAACCCCAGAAAAAATTAAAATTTGAAGAGCAGCTGGGATTCCCAGTTTGTCTTGGATTCTCTTTTTAAGCTCCAGAACCCTCATGCTTCCCCAGATCTGCAAACATAAATGACTGCCTTCTGTAGATATGATGAAAATTTGATGTGCTGCTTCAGGAAAAGGTTCTTCAAAACCCCGCAAGACCAGGGCCCTACTCCTTCTTCTTTCTGGATCCACAACTTTCCCATTTAAAATCTGCCCTGGGTCTGTCGATCGAAGCCACGACGAGTTGAACAGGGGCAGCGAATCTGGAATACGCCTCTTTCCTCCAGAAGCGCCTACAGGTTTCCCTTGCCGACGCAGGATGATCTCGGATCTAGGAAAACGGGAGCAGTCAAAAATCAAATGAAATGGGGTTTTGTGGCATGGTTTGATGTATAACTGTGGCATAAAAGACAGGGCTACCATAAAAAAACCCACGGACCAGGGCCAAACTACTGCCCCGAAAAGAGATTTCGATCTTGCTGGTGAAGAGAAACCCTGAGACGACATGACGACCCCACTACCAACCATAAATGTGGTTTGATCTGCCGGTTCTGAACAAAAAGAAAACACAGATGATACATCGCGCCCAGGAGAAAGCAAGACACCCCGAAGTCTGATTTCTGAGAATCAAGACTTGAAAAAACTTTCCGTCGGACGGTTTAGCCCCTAGCCACTGGGAAGACTTGATGAAAGAGGAAACATCCAGCAGGTTCCAGGGTTTTCCACAGAAGTGCAGAATACTTGGCTTGGCGTCGGCGCTAAACTGGCGAACTGAAACCCTAAACTTACGAACGCAGCCCGCCATGGTTCTCAAGATTGAAAGTTTATTTGGGACCACCTCTTTCCGGGTTTGTCAAAAAAAAAAAAAAAAAAAAAAAAAAATCTAATTGCATGGTTTATTGCATAAAAAGTTAACATTATTGTTATCTTAGTTCTTATGCCTAAAGGAAAGGTTGATTATGATACATTCATGAAAACAAATGCATGGGAACTTTGATTATGATATTTTCTTGAAAACAAATGCATGAGAACTTGTACATACAATAGAGAAACTATGTTTGGTTCTTGAAAATAACTATGTGAAAAGAACACATATGCACATACGTAGAAGCATAAAAACAATAGTTGATTACGTGTATGAAGATATAACTATTGTGTTAGATATTTTAAAGAGAAACATGGATTTGTAGAACTACTGTGTTAGATATTTTAAAAAGAAATATAAATTGTGTGAAGAAAAGAGTAAGTATTATGGAAAGTAAAACAAGTAGTTACTTGGAATAAATGTACTAGCTTTCCTTTGTAAAATACATATATCCGCACGTAAGAAATGATGACTAACACATTGTTTCTTGTTTGGAATAATATATGTATTTGGGCATACAATAGGTTTTGTAAATAGATCTATCTTGGAAAGATGTTTTTTCAAAAAGGGACTTACATTTGCATGTAGAAGAATAGTGTCTATCATGTTAGCTTCCCCTTAGTAGGGAACATGTACTGTATTGGAAATATTTCTTAATTACATGCACAAATAAGAAGTTGAGGTGTTAGCTCTCTTCCAATAAGTTTTTATCTAATTACATGCATGAAAAATAAATATAATTTTGTAGTATCCTTTAATTGAAATGGATGCTTACAGTGGTTTCCCTTGGATATGAATGTGTGCCAGCATGATAATTATCATAGTAATGGGATAGTTATTTTGACATGCTTGATAATTATTTGTTTATACATGCATAATGTTCTAGGAATAAGCATGTTGTGATATAAGAATTATGTCTCATGTATGCACATGAATATATGTTAAAAGATCGCTTTCAGAAAATAATTATTGATTGATTAATACTTATCTAATCATGTTACCAAAGATTCTTGATGACATCAATGAAAGGAGAGGATGCTGATTTGTGCAAAAGAAAATTATGTTTAACATTGTGATAGATAAGAACTAATGGTCCATGCTAATGAGTACTAGCTACAAGATGGTCCACTAATGGGACAATCATGCCACAAGCATAAAAAGAGTGGTCATTTGTGGGTAAATGGTTTCATGATCATTGTAATATATTTTAGTTAGGTATGTTGTATTTTAATTGATATTTCATTGTAATATTTTATAACAATGTATAAGGGTTGGACTCTGTTATAAGCCATTGAGTGAGGGGTGAACACCCTCACGAGCGTTTAATAATAAAATTACATGTTTGCTGGTTTTCACCCAACGGGGTTTCCAGGGTATTTCGGTATTCAATGATATGATGTTGATTCCTTATCTGATGTGATAATCATAATTTCAAGTATGTGACTAATTAATCTGGTTAAGGGAATCATGAAATGGATCGAAGGTTCATCACACAATTTATGTTAATATATTACAACAACGGTTGTTAATGGTTATGCAGCTTATTGTATTTTATTCAAAATTAATTTATGTGCTAATGAACATTCTATCTAACGGTTAATGAAGAATGTGGAATAGGGATTCGATAATTACTTGTGGGTAATTTGTCTAAAAAAAATCTAACTCCTGGCATTTTCATGTGAGGTTACTGGGGTATGTTACAAGTGGTATCAGAGCTAAAGGTTGCAACATTGACAACTTTGGGAATTTTTAAGCAGAGAGGAAATTGAGGTATGATACTAGTGTGTTAGGTCCCTATAATACTAGTGATGCCCCAATTAATATTGTAGTTGTATCCCTTATTAATATTGTTGTGCCCTTATTGTCCGCATATTGTTATTATTATTCCCCATAGAATCCCTCTATTGTTATTTTTGTGCCTTTATATTATTATTGTTAGGTTAGCTTGGTTATATTGTGACCCCCTAGACTCCCATATATAGAAAGGAGGTTTTCTCATTTGAATCATCCAAGAATTGTTCTTTTGTGTAATGTAAAGGAGTTTGCCCCCTCAAAGATGCTGAATTCTAAGGCATTCAACTATCTTTTCTATCTTTTTGTAAACTGGTTTCATAACATCTGGTATCAAAACTTTGGATTCGAGGGTTTCACTGCTCCAAATAGGTCATCGTGGCATTTTTGCTATAACTGTTTTCTGTGACATTTCAAAGTGAAAAAAAACCCGTTTGAGATGAAATCACACTAAACCTCAGGTCCGAATTTCAGAGATTTTTGAGCTATATTTGCGGAGATATGATCTGAAGAAGTTAGTATTTTTACAAACTCCTTAATTACATTCCAAACAGGTGACCTAGGGAAAATCATCATAACTTTCTCTCTGAGCATCATATTGAATTTTTTTAAGAAGGTGCAGAAAGAGGAGGGACTTTAGTTTCTTCTATATATTTTTCAGAGCCAAAGGTCAAAACAGTGACATGTGGCACTTCATACAAGTTCACTCTTCTGGAAAGGTCTATAATCAGGTCATCTTGGGATTTTGTGCATAACTCTTCCTTGGAGAATCCAATTTGGATCAGATTGATGGCATTGGAAAGAGGATGTAGAGAGCTACTACATATCATAATTTTAGAACTGGATGATATGAAATTACAAATATACATCAAATTCAATATCAACTTCCTACAAAGTGAAAAAAGGTGAGTAATTTTTTTAAATTTTTGCATAAGCTTGGTTTGAAAAATTAGTTTGAAGGAATTCAAAGGGCATACTAAAGCATTATTATCAGTAATTGACGCCTCAAGTATAGAAAATGCAAACACCTACTAAGCAACCTAAAAGCTCTAGCATGACTCATGAAGGAGAGGAAGAAATGCAACATGATATATCAAAATTACGAGACCAAGTGCAACAAGTGTCACTTGCACAAAAAGTAACATAATCTAAGATGAATGGTTTAAAGAAAGATGTAGAAGCTAAGATGGATGGTTTAACGAAAGGTGTGTAAGCTAAGATGGATTATTTAAAGAAAATGTGTAGAAGCTAAGATGGATGGCATGGAAGCTAAGATGAATGGCATGGATGCTAAGATGAATGGCATGGACACTAAAATGGATGGCATGGATGATAATATGGAAGAATTGAAGATAAATTTGAATAAGTTGCTACAAGAAATGGTCACTAATGGAGAAAGGGTACTAAAGGAAACTCATGATGAGAAAAAAAGAAATGTTAATCATGATTCCATAGACTCTAATGTTGGATCGAAGACCACCATATTCCAAAAATCGATATGAGGAAGTTTGATGGCAAGGATCCCGCAACATGGATATTACAGATGGAGCAATTTTTCGATCTCAATAATGTGCAAAACACACAAAAGGTACATATTACAACTTTATATTTGGAACCAAATCAGTTTGTATGGTATCAATGGCTTTGCTCTCGTAAACAATTTATCACTTGGGCAATTTTTACGGAAGAATTGATAGCAAATTATGAGGATACAAAGACAACACTTTTTTTAGCCAATTGATAAGTCTCAAACAAAAGGGTTCAATAATGGAGCACATTGAGGAGTTGCAAAAATTGAACATCAGGGTAAAAAATATTCTAGAGGAGCATTGGATTGATGTGTTCATAGGGACTTTAAAGGATGATATCAAACATGATGTTTTCCTTTGGGAACCTGATTCATTAGAGAAGGCATTCAGGTTAGCAAGAAAAATGGAAAGCAAAAATATGGCAACCAGGAAGCATACCACTCATAACTATAAAGATGGAAGTGTTGTTGCCCCTAGGCTTCCGCAACCTATAAGGTTGACACCACAACAATTGGAATAAAAAAGAGCAGAAGAGCTTTGTTGCAATTGTGATAGAAAAGACACTTAAGGTCATAATTCTGCCGAGAATAAATTATTCTACATAGATTGTGAAGAGGAAGTATAAAAGGAGCAAGAAAGGTCAAAAGAAGAGGATATACTCTAGGAATAAAGCCTAGATAAAGAAGAAATGAATCCGACCATATCTTGTAATGCATTGGCTAGAATTATGACTCCTCAAACCATCAAGATAGAAGGAGAAATCAAGAATAAAAAGGTAATAGTGTTGATTGATTCAAGAAGTACCCACAATTTTATTTATTGTAAGATAGAGAAAGAATTGAATTTCTTCCTATATCTAGCACCAGAGTTTCAAGTGATGGTTGCAAATGGAGGAATGATAAATTTCTCTGGAAAGTGCCATAATATCAAACTATCCACAGGAGAATATGTATTGAAAATCCCAATTCTTTCCATTCCAATGGCAGGTGTTGATGTTGTACTAGGAGTCCAATGGCCACAATCGTTGGGTACAATAGCTTTTAACTTTCAAAAAATTTTCATGAAATTTTATTCAGAAGGAAAGGAAGTTGAATTAAGGGGTATTGCAGGGAAACCAAGAAAGATAATAAGCTCTAACGGAATGACAAAGCTTCTAAAAAAGGAACAACGAGGTGTAATTACACAATTATGTTTGCTAGATGTTTCCAGATTGAAATCATCTATTTCTATAGATCTCCAAAAAGTCTTGGACAATCATTCCAAGGTATTTGAGACTTCCGAAGGTCGCCCACCTATTCATGATCATGATAATGCTATTGATTTGATTCTAGGAAGTGTTCCTCCAAACATTAGGCTTTATAGATATCCCTATGCCCAAAAGAGTGAAATTGAATGTATGGTTGAAGAAATGCTTGAGGTTGGTTTAATTCAACCTAGCCAAAGTTCTTTCTCTACTCTAGTAGTATTTGTGCATAAGAAGGATGGATCATGGTGCATGTGTCCAGATTATAGGGAGCTCAACAAGCTCATTATTAAAGATATGTTTCCCATTCTTATCATTAATGAATTATTGGATGAATTGCATGGATCAATTTACTTCACCAAGTTAGATCTTTGTTCAGGATATCACCAAATTTGAATGAAGACTCAAGACATTCCGAAAACAACATTTAAAACTCATGAGGGTCACTATGAGTTTTTTGTCATGCCTTTTGGCCTTACCAATGCACCTTCTATATATCAAGGTTTGATGAATTCCATTTTCAAACCCTTCCTTAGAAAATTTGCGTTAGTATTTTTTGATGATATACTAATCTACAGCAAGTCTTGGAAGGATCATGTTGAACACATTGACAGGGTGCTACAACTATTGGAGGAAGAACTAATTATATGCAAAAAGATCCAAATGTTTCTTTGGAGTACAAGAGGTGGAATATCTGGGTCATATTTTATCTCATGAAGGAGTTAAGGTAGACCCTAGCAAAATTAAAGCCATTAAGGAATGGGAAATACCCACATCCATAAAGCATTTGCAAGTATTTCTTGGGTTGACAAGGTATTATCACAAGTTTGTTAAGAATTATGGGAAAATAATAGCACCTCTAACAACATTGTTGAAGAAAGATGCACTTTCATGGACTCTAGAAGCAACAAAGGCCTTCGAATATCTTATAGAGGCAATGTGCCAAGCACCAGCCTTAGCTACACCAGACTTCACAAAAACCTTTATTGTGGAAAGTGATGCTTCTGAAAATGGAATTGGTGTTGTTTTAATGCAAGATGAAAGACCCATTTTTCGAAAGTCATCTAATCAAAGGAAAGTATTTACACAAATCTATTTATGAGAAGGAAATGTTGGCAATACTACATGCACGCAAGAAATGGTGACCCTACCTAATGGGAAGACACTTCAAGGTAAAAAAGGATCCTGATAGCCTTAAATACTTTTTAGAACAAATATTATCCTCTGAAGAACAACAAATATGGGTCGCAAAGATGTTTGATTATGACTTTGAAATCATATACAAAAAAGGGAACCAAAATGTTGTGGCATATGCACTCATAAGAAAGGATGAGGATGTGGAAGCATTGTTGTGCGCCATTTATATTATCCAACCAATTAGATAAATGAAGCAAGGGAGGAATGGAAGAATGACGAAGAATAGGAACTTATTCAAAAGTTACAACAAGATTCTAGTATATCTGATACATTTAGGTGGAAAAAGGATTCATTATGGTACAAAGATCATTTATACCTCTGTAAGAATTCCCAACTCAAATAAGAGATTCTTCTAGAATTACACACTTCTCGCTTAGGAGGGCACTCAAGACTTTTAAAAACTTTCCATAGGGTTAAGAAGGAATTTTTTTGGGATGGCCTTAAATCGGATATTCAAAAGTTTATGGTGGAATGTTTGGTATGCCAACAAAATAAAGATGAAACAATTAAGACACTAGGTCTATTACAACCTTTACCCATTCCAATTCAATGTTGGGAGGAGGTTTCAACGGATTTTATCATAGGTTTACCCAATTCTGAGGGAAAGAGCATCATCATGGTGGTAGTTCACAAACTCGCCAAGTATGCACATTTTTGTGCATTATCACATCCATTTAAAGCCAGTACAATTTCTACAACATTTATGGAAACAATTCAAAAGCTACATGGAAACCCAATGATTATTGTAAGTGACAGAGATCCCATTTTTACAAGAAATTTTTGGACAGAACTATTTTCTTATCATGGTACTCAATTAGCTCATAGCTCATCTTATCATTCTCAATATGACGGGAAAACGGAGATAGTAAGCAAATGTTTGGAAGGATATCTTCGTTGCTTTGTATCTGATAAACAGAAACAATGGATCAAATGGTTGCCTATGGCTGAATCATGGTATAAGACTTCCTTCCATACTGTAATAAAAATGATCCCATTATGGCACTTTATGGATATCAGCCACCATATATCACATCATATTTAAGAGAAAATGCTAAGGTTCAAGCAGTGGAACATCACATCGAGCATCAACGACAAGTTCTCCAACTCTTAAAGGATAACCTCATGTTGGTGTAGAATAGGATGAAACAACAAGCACATCAACATCACAATGAAAGAAGTTTTTATGTAGGTGATTGGGTATTCCTATGGCTACAACCATATAAACAAATGTCCCTCAAGCAAGCTAAGAAGGATAAGAAATTGTCACCAAAGTATTATGGTCCGTAAAAGGTGTTGGAAAAGATTGGTACTATGGCATACAAATTGGAGCTTCCTGCAGTTTGTCGAGTGCACCCAGTTTTCTATGCTTCATGTTTAAAGAAGGTTTATAGGCGACAAGCTCCCAGTTCAAACAATATTGCCAGAACTTGACAAGGAAGGAAAATTTATATTGGAATCGGAAGTAGTCATAGAAAAAAGAACCTGGCAACTATGAAATTGATCAATTTCAGAGTATCTCATCAAGTCGAAGAAATTATCCACTGAAGATTCCACATGGGAGGATGAGAATTTTATACAGAAGCATCCAGAACTACTTAGGTGTTGGGGACAACACATTTTTGAAGGAGAGAGGCATGTTAGGTCCCTATAATACTAGTGATGCCCCCATTAATATTTTATTTGTATCCCTTATTGATATTGTTGTGCCCCTATTGTCCCCATATTGTTATTACTATGCCCGATAAAATCCCTCTATTGTTATTTTTGTGCCTTTATATTATTATTGTTAGGTCCGCTTAGTTATTGTGACCCCTTAGACTCCTATATATAGAAAGGAGGTCTTTTCATTTGAATCATCCAAGAATTTTTCTTTTATGTAATGTAAAGGAGGTTTCCCCCTTGAAGAGGCTAAATTATAAGGCATTCAACTATCCTTTTTATCTTTTTGTAAGCTGGTTTCATAACATAGTGAGAATCAACTCACGTATGAGTCTAACAACCTACATATTGATATATGTAGTAGACTACTTTTAACATGATATGTGTGATTCATGTTTATAATTGTAAGGACTGGTAAGTAATAAAGTTTGATGAAAAACTATGTTCATAAGATTTGAATCCTGATGAGGATAAAACACAATAAAACCTTTGTCACATTTATGAACAATCTTGAGACTCACTAAGGAAAGTGAGAATTAACTACCAACTTTTGCAAATATGGAAATACTAATGATACAATTAATGAACACGAAAGTTACAATGCACTACTTTTAATTAGTGAATGCATGAATGTAAATAGACAATAGAGTGTTTTAAAAGGACATTGTAAGAACCCCTTTAGATATTGAAACTAAACAATGAATCAAGTAGTGAGACTTGATTGTAATAACTAATTGTTGGTTAAGTTTTGTTGTGGATGCATTAAGATGGTTGGTAGTTGTGATTGGTTACTGTTTCATGACTAACTAATAAAACTTGTATGCATGAATTGAACTTGATTTAATTTCATTGCAATTCATAAACAAGTGATTATCATAGTTACTTCATGTATCAGTCTGTTAATGACAATATACTATGGAAATTGGAAATGATTCAGAAAGTGAATACTTGTTAATTGATGCATATTTATGACTAACGTTGTTGATGGGATTAAGTAGTGGTAGCTTAATGGCCACAAGAAAACCTGTCAAGGTAAACTCACATTGCAACCATAAATGAGAAAGTATATTGTTATATGATATGCATGATTGCATTAATTGGAAAATCATAATGCATACAACATGGGATAGCCGAGATTGGGGGAGAAAGAAGTGGATACTAGGGTGAGAAGAAATATATCAATATAGATATTTTGGACACATGTTGACAGTTAAGTGTAAATTCATGATGCACATGCGTGTTTATTTTGTTAATGGTAATGTTCATATGGTTCATTATGTAAATTGTTGTGGGAAAGAGTGTTAAAAGAGAAGTTTAACATGTCAGATAGTTGTGAAAGGCAAGAAGGCCTTGGGTTGATGGTGGTTGCCTACCTGAAGGGGTTGATGGCACTTGCCTACCCAGACTTCCTCTCATTAGAGATAAATGATCTTAGTAAGGGAAATGAGTTGACTCAAAATTCCTCAAAGACAGGATGTTGTTAGAGGAATAGGCAGGATGCTACCAAGATGAATCTTATATTGGACACTATGTGGTCATTGGAATTATTGAGTTGGTTGGCTAGTGGACTTCCATACTAGACCTTGTATGGTCTTTGTCAAAGAACTATTTGGGTGTGAAAATGACTCAATCTGGTTCTTAAAACCAGTTCCCATGGGTTGAGAGGAGCTTTCTTTAGCTTATTGTGGTTCTCATAGCTAAACAAATTAACTAATCAAATATGTGTTATGTTAAAAATTAATTCTATATATAATTGTGTAAATATCTTATGTATATTTTTGACATAAAATGAGCCTAGTGGACAGAAAGGAATTACTGGAAGTGTAATATTTTTATTTATTAATAATTTTTTGAATGTCTTGGCAGGGGCTAGGATAGGATGCACTTGGTGCATTTATTGTTCATTTTGATGATCAAAGAGAATTATTTGCTGTATGGGTACTTTTAGAGGTACTGTGTGGATGCCTTTAGAGGGAGCTAAGTTAGTGTGCATGTGGTGTAGGGATTTATCAGCTTGTTGATTAGAGTGTTGGTGCTCTCTAAGTACTCTTAAAAGTATTATGGTTCAAACATCACATGACATTGCATAAATGGTTGATTATTAAAAGTATTTCATTTGATTGAAAATGTTATGACTAATGTGATTGAATTTGTTAGTCATACATTATGGGTTACTTGCCATGGAGTGTTGATGGGTCATCCAATCACTATTGAAGTACTTGCATAGAAGTGACCATGACTTGTAAGAGTAATTGGTAAGTAATAGTAAGTTGGTATAGAGATTTTGTTTTGTTTCTATATAATTGAATAATGGCTATGTTATGGAACGTATAAATTGCTTAGTTTTGCATTTTTATGATTATAGATCAACATTATTTCTTTTGCCTATTGGTATTCCTTGGAAATGGTATCCTTCATTTTGAAGGGAAAGGATCTCGTTTTCAATTTTTTGGATTCTTTATAATGAGTAGAAATTAAGTCCTAGTGATAGATGAACATAGGGAATGGAATTCTATTTAAGGGGGGAGTATGTATCATCCCTATTTCATGTTTATTTTACACAAAGAATATTAATTAAAATTTAGTTATCCTTTCTTACATGATAGTTGGATTAGAATTTGGTTAGGGTTTAGTTTTTGATAAATCTCCTTTCCTTTTACTTACTGATGGTGCATTGTTTTCTAGACCTTTTTTTTGGATAGCAAGGCAGTTGGACCTAAACCAACCATGACCCACACAGTAACAGTTCCTATCCACATAGTAACTAGAATTGTGGATCAGTGCAGATTTGGAATTTCAATGCTAGAAGCTCTTCTTTTTGGGTCCAATCGAAGCCGGAACCCATGACATGGCGCTTGGAAGAAGAAGCACCTCCAAAGAAGCAATGAGTCTCGAAGTACACATGGGTATATTTGGTATTCCCAAGAATATCAATTAAAAGGCTTAAGCGGAGATAATATAGACATAGAATTGCTCAATCAACTTTCATTTACTTGGCCTTCATTGAGACCAAACTGCTTTTGAGTTCATGGGTATTGTGGTTAGGATAAGTATATATTTTATTTACATTCTGTTTCTTGAAAAGAAAAGATACAATATGAATATTCTTTCACATATATTATTACATATATTATATGTGAATCTTGTGTGTTAAAAACTAAGTAGATTTGTGATTTCTTGAAATGGTAAATAAATGAAAATGATTTGGATTTTGTGGTTACACAAAAATCAAAATAGTTTTTTAGTAAAGAAACTATATTACTACATGTAGATGAATATTGATTTGTATATATTTTTCTTGGTAAACAAAATATATTACCACATGTAGATTAAGATTGATTTTTATATTTTTTCTTGGTAAAGAAAATATATCACTACATGTAGATATAGATTGTTATTACTATATACTGAAAAAGATTGTTATTACAAATATATTTGCAGCATTAAAAGATGCATAATCTTTTTTTCTTTATATAACAATGCAAATGCCTTTTATGTAAGAAAAGATAGGATGCATGCTATTTTCTTATCCAATTTCTTTTCTTGGAAGTGAATATAGATTAGAGAGTGTAACTTGTGAAATAATTTCATGGGTGGTGAAAAATAAAATAGAAAAGTTAATTAAATTATTTTCTTGGAAATTGGGATTTCCTTTTGAAATGTGTAGTTTTAATAACTACCTTATGTGTTTAGAAGACATAATTATTTGTTGAAGAAAAGATAAGTGAATTGTGTTAATTCCTTTACAAGGGTTTGGAAAAGTTACATCTTTTGATGGGTAAAAACATAAGTGACTCGTGTGTTGTAAATTGGATAGTTTGATTTAATTGCATGATTTATTACATAAAAAGTTAACATTATTGCTATCTTAGTTCTTTTGCCCAAAGGAAAGTTTGATTAATTTTGACACCTAATCAGAAGGATTGGGTGAACAACTGTAATTAATGTAAATAAATAATAGAGACGATAGAGAGTCAGGAGATGAACTGAACAGTCACTCCCTCTTGTATATAATAATGTTTAGCCTTAATGAATACAACAGAGTTTTGTTTTAAGGAGTTATATCCTGGCCTGACATGGTATCATAGGAGGTGCCATTTTTTCCCTTCCTTTTAAATTTTTAACTCCTTCACTCTCTATTTTGCATCTCTTGTAGGCTGACATCTTTATCAGATCTCTGCGAATGCTCATTTTTTGAATTCTAATACGTTGTTGTTGTGTCAAATAGCATTGTAAGAGCTTGATTTTTCTTTTTTGTTTCCCTTTCATTTCAAGAACAACATGTAATTATTTATATATATTTACCATATTCACCATATTTCACCATCATTTGATATATTCACCAATTCATCATTTCCTATTGCTTGACGTGCTTACTGGACTCCACTTGGACACAGTTCCCAAGGTTTTACGGGCTCATTCTCAACCGTTGATCTCCACCCTTAGGTCCAACGGCTAACAATGATATCATATGCATAAGTTGCATGGCGGTTACCCACCTGATATACACACCTTTTTCTCTCTCCTCCTGATCAACCTTGACCATAGATCTCTTGACCTCATATCTAATGGCCCACATCAATATCGCGCTCCCAACATGTTCAACCTTTTCTCGTCAGATAGAAGTAGTTTCTTCTCTCTCCTCAGAGCCATGTGTCCGTCACTCTATGGAATCAGGGGCTCCCTTCTCTAAACCACTTACCACCTTGCATCCATCTAATATTCTACTCATTTCCTTAAAACTACCCTTCGATAACTATTAATGGTTGGACTTCTTCACCTCCGATAACCATTGATCTTCTACCATCAATGATCCTCCTCCATATTATTTCTCTGCTCATCCTCTGCTCATCCGCCACTAATTATCCATTGTTCATTTCTGCCATAGATAGTTACAGTCAGACTTTGACTCCAGTATTCGAATGAACATTGAACGCTGAAAGTATTACGTTGTTTGATATATATTCAATCATATCTATTGTGTGAATAACTCTCACCAAAAAAGAGAATTATCCTGAATGGTTGAGGAAGCTCCAACACTCTCTTATTTTTAATGAGATATGGAAAGGAGTGTGTGTTGGAGAAGGAGACAAAGACCCAGCTCAGCCTACCTTTGACAAAGAGCTCGCCATTTGGGAGAATAAAAAAAACAAAGCATATATATTGATTTATGCGTCTATAGTGAATAGGTGAGTCGACACATCAAACCATTTTCAACTGCATTTGAAGTATTACAAAAGCTGAAGGAACTCTATGAATCGCACTCTGCACTTGAAATTGTTCAACTCATGATTAAACTCTTCATCCTTGAATTACAAAATAATGATCCTCTTGCTCTGACATCCAAAGTAAAATCAATAATGCATGATATCAAAGTCACTAATTTTGAAATCGATATCCCTTTGATTGCTTTTCTGAAGGCACTTTATCCTACTTACTATAGTTATCTTGAGTCATTACAAGCAAATGGAAATATCAAAGATATCACCTTTGACTCTCCTATAAATAAATTTGTTGAAAGAGAGAAAGATTTTGGAAAGAAAACAACCCCTGAATCTTCTAAAGAGGTTGTGTGCCTTGCTCATAAAGAAAAGAGTCTTTCCCAAGACTCTTCCATTGGAAGAGGTGGTCGAAGAGGTAGAGGAATATATTTCAGAGGTGGGGGGGCAGTCACTTTCAAGGAGAAAAGTTAGATTTGCACTGCATATGCTGTAAAAGAAATGCATCACATGATGCCTCCACATGTAAGATACCTTGGGATAAAATTGAGCAGCAAAGAAACCAACCCAAAGGTAAAGCACCTGAATCAACTCATTATGTTGTCGCACAATGTAATATTGGAGTAAATGAAGACTTATTTAATGCTTCGCTTGCTTCTTAGAAAAATGATTGGTTGCTTGACTTGGGAGCAACTTGCCACATGATTCATAGAGAGTATTTTTTTTGAAGAATTCACTGACAATGTGGATGGAGTAGTTTACTTTGCAAACCAATCAAAACTCAAGCCATTAGAGCTTGGCACAATCAAGCTTAAACTGCCTAGTCTTCCAGACTTTCTTCTGCATCATGTTCTATATCTCCCTCCATTGAGCAAAAAATTGTTGTCCTTGGTCCATACCAGATAGAAAGGCCACTCCATTCATATGTTTCATGGCAAACTTGAGGTAATAAAAGCATGTGACCACTCACTTGTCATGATAGGGATTGAAGAAGAAAGGCTTCTCAAGATGTTGATGAGCCCTGAATTAGGTAACTTATTGGGTTCATTTTACCTAATTGTTCTTGATCAATCCATCATTTTTCATATTTTATGCATGTTTTTTGAGTATGTTTATGTTAGTTGAACGAATGAGGGTGGTCACTTTACTAGGAAGGCTACTATGTGGTTATTTAAGGTTTTCTGGACAAATTTTGGAACAAAGCGAAGCAATTAGGAACCAGATGACAGCCAAGCATGAAGGAACAGGGGTTAGGATTCGTAGGAAGGATGTCTCTTGCATTAAATGACCCCTCCTCGAAATCTCCACCCTTAATCCGGAGCTCAGCAGGCCACCAAAACGAATCCTAAAGGCAGCCGAGCAGCTTGGTGAAAAGTGACTATTTACTAGCAGTTTGAACAGCTGAGCCCCTTGAGTTAAGGAGGGCTTTTGAGGCCCCTCGTAGTGCATAAATAGGAAGGATTTCAGCCTTCGTAGGTTACTTTTTGGATTGTTGTATTTCTGCACTATAGTGCTGCTATTTTTTAAGCTCATTTTGTAGTTGTTGTTGTATAACTTTCTTTTGAACATGATTATTTTTTAGTAATGGAAAGCAACTTTATTTGGCATCAGTTTTGAGTTTCTTTAGGAGCCTGCAGCTCTTGGGGTTGGGCCCAACCCAAGCACCAAGGCTTCCTTTGTGTATTGTTATTCGTTTTTATGTCTTTGCAAAATAATATCTATTAAGTAGATTAACATCTTGCTTGTTACATAGGTCATGGTTGATGATTAGATAGGATTTTCATGTTCAAATTTAGTTGATAGATTAATAATAGGGAAGAACTTTAGAAAAAGGCCATGAAGCACCTCTGGTCTCACCTCTCCCTCAGTGGGATCATGAGATGGAACAAAGGTGACATTGCTTCCAACAAAAACATTGTCTTTGCTTCACCATGCAATTAGTAGTGTTGGATTCTTAGTTGCCGAACTTGATATCAGTTTTGGTTGCCTCCTTAGGTTCATGATTGCTTAGTTGCATAGTAACTTCACATGATTTTGTTGCAAATAGACTTTTGTTCATTTTCGTTGCTGTTATCTAGGTCAGATTAGGTCAAACTAAGTAGATCCTTGATTTTCCAAGTCTTTATTTGTTTAGTTCGAAAAAGAACTTGCAGAGCACTTGTAGTACATATTTATCTATTCGTACTCCATCAAACCCATCTGCTCCATCCTCCAACTTGGATTCTTGCCTCACATTTGCCATTTGCTCACTCTGCCCTAAATTCCCATATTTTTGTGCAACATTGCTCCACCTCTCCTTGAACAAATCCAACCATCCTCGCCACTCCTCAGCTCCATTCCCTAAGTCCTGGACCTCCTGACACCCTTATCTCAACTCCATACCCACGCCTTCAACTTTCTTCCTCCATCCATCCTCCAAAATCCCATTTCTGAAAATCCTGTAGAAAATTACAGACAGCCTGTAGAAATTCCAGAACATCTTGTAGAACCCCTGCAGACTTCCTATAGAAGCTCACGAAAGTGGTTTCATGATAGCCAAACTCTGTGAAACTCTCTAGAAGGGTTCCAGGGACCCCTTAGGCCCTCTCTAAACCTTCCCAGCCTCCTGCAAGCATTTTCTCTCGCCAATCCACCTCTGCATAGCCAGAAATAGTGAAAGCACATGCATGATAAATCTGACAACTTGTTAAAAAATACAAAAAGATGTTTTCTTCAGATTTTACCATAGATGTAGCTTAGACACATGCATTTTACCTTCTTAGAAGTCAATGGCATCTCTCCCAGTAGCTTGCATTCTCTTTCTTACATTAGTAGGGCTAGCTGGTGAAATTAGGGTTTGCTACGGTTTGCATTTTCTGTCAGCGTTTCAGTTTCTTTCCGCAAGTAGATTAGCTTCCTTCGAGTTAGCTTCCATCCATCAGTTAAAAAGCTTCTTCTTAGAGCTCATAGAATTGGATTAAGCTCCTAGCGGACTTGTGCCAACTGACCAAGTGACAGCTGCAGCAAGAGACAGTACTTGTGCATACAGCATCGTCCCGTCCAAGTTTGTTATGAACTACTGGGTTAATAAAAGTAAAGAAGGGAGTCCCAGGAGTTGCAACATTATTGCTGCAATACTGGAGCCCACCACTCTTTTTTGCACCGTTGCCGGGGAAGTGTCAGAGTATTTGTGATTGCTGCTTTTCTTCTATTTTCGACTACAACCTTCTGCCAAGTAGTTTATTTCATTACCATTCTGCAATTCCATTTCCGCAAAAGTAGACTAGACATTTCCTGCTTTCCTAGACTACCATTTCAATTCTACAAGCATAGATTAGCATTTCAATTCCGCAAGCGTAGCCTAAGATTTCATTCCTGCAATTTCCTTTCAGCAGAATAGATTAGTCATTTCCTACTTTCATTTCAATTTCGCATTTTCATTTCAGCAAGATAGATTCTAGTTAGTTGCAATTCAATCTCTTCCAGTCTGCAGGTACAAGCAGAAAAAACAAAAACAAAAAGCAGCCAAAAATATTTCATTTCATGCCTCATAGGAACAGAGACAATACTGGAAAATTCTTACCCAACACCCCCACCAAATCATTGAGTCACCCTTCTCTCTTCTTTGGTGGCCGTGATATAGAAGAACCTATAGGTGAATCTCCTAAGATATATGAAGATCCTATAATAGAAGAAGAGAAAGAGAACATCCCTCTCAAGACCATGGCTGAACACAGAAACGGTATAGGAGATAACGAGAGAATATAAGGTGCCTTTCCCATCTGAGAGACCAATGGGGACATGAAAATGAAGAACATAAGTACCTCAGCCTTACCTCACTTCCATGGGTTGACCACTGAAGACCTTGATACCTTCCTATTTGAGTTTTTTGTCCTTTGTTGAACTTATGACTATGTAGAGGATGAGCAAAAGCTGAAGCTCTTTCCTTCTACCCTCAAGGATGCAACACTACCCTGGTTCATGCGATTACCTCGAAATAGTATCACCACTTGGGCTCAGATGCAGCAAGCCTTTAACAAAAAATACCGAGACTACTATAGGTCAAAAGAAACAAAGGGAGAAATCTTTCAGATGACCATGGGAAATGATGAGTCTTTAGAAGACTACGAGGAAAGGTTCCAAATTAGTTATAAACGGGCCAGGTGCACACGTGACCTTGAATCTTCGAAGCTGGTTCTACTCCGAAGAGTCCTGAAGGCCTGCTAGATACCCTTCATTTGCTAGCTGGAGGAGACATCTACCAACTACCTTATGAGGACATAAAGACTGTGTTTAGAAACCATTCTAGGGCAGCCCAGAAAAGAGGTAGGGGGAATCCACTTTCAGCTAGTACCACCTTCTCCAAGCATGAGTTTGCTAATCAGATGGAATACCTCAAAAGTGAGATGAGACAGACCATTGCCATGCAACTTGATACTTTTTGAATCCAACAAAAGAAAGAGGAAGCTGAGAGGGCTTTGGCCACTTTTTGTCCCAGATGTACGAGGAAGCACCCTAAGAATGAGTGTCCATTTCACTCAATAGAGGTGTGTTTCATTTGTGAGGAAGACCACCCCACAAAACAATGCACAACCTTGCCTGGATTTAAAGCTATGTACCAGGGGATTGAGGCTACCACTGAACCTCTCTACTTCCTCAACCAAAGGAGGCCGCATGGGCCTAGACCTTACCAGTAGGGGATGCCAGGGACATCACAAACTTATTATAGCCCCAACCAATCCACTCAAATACCTTCTTGGGGTCCCCCTGCTCATCCTTCCTGGTCCGCACCTCCTCCGTGGTCTTATCCATCTCCATACCATACTCAACCTACTGCTCATTCGTTTCCCTCACATGTATAGCCACAACCTCAGTGGAATGCACCTCAGCAGGGGTGGAGGCCCCAATAAAACTCTCTTCCCGCCATTCTGCCCCCACCACCTGCTCAAACACAACCATTGCCTCCTGCTCCTCCAAGAGAACCCCAGATGCCTGCCCAACCGAACCCGAACCCCAACAATAGACAGGCCCAACAGGTATACACTGGGGAGACAACATGCCCTACCTATGCTGTGGAGATCCAGGAGATCAACCTGTGATCTAGGAAGGTCCTTCCAGACCGCCAACTTCCTCCCCTAGAGGACGAGGAATAAAAACAGGAAAGTGAACCCAAATCCATTCCACTCTTTCCTAAGCGACCAATAGCAACCATGCAACCAAACCGAGAGGAGACTAAACTTCTGGGAGAACTTAAGCAGTTGTGTGTGAAAATACCACTTCTACAGGCCATAAAAGATGTACCAATATACAACAAATTGATCAAGGAGAAGTTCTTTAGGCACCAAGCAGGCGCAAGAGAGATGCCTAGACTATCAATGTCATAGGACAACTATCCGATCTAATGTTGGGGCAAGTGATCTTTCCAAAATATTTGGACCCTGGGAGTTCTGTAGTTGATGTCCACATCAATGGCACCATAATCTCTGGCACCTTGATTGATCTAGGGGTTGCCATTAATGTGATGACCAGGGATGCTATGCTTAAACTCAATCTTTAGAGTTCCTTAAGAAAGACCTCGACAGTTATGCAGTTAGCAGACCGCTCCACCGTGACTCCCGAAGGGATTGTGGAAGATGTCCTGGTCTCTGTTGACTCTTGGGAGTACCCTGCGAACTTCTTGGTCCTTCAGCCAAAGGAAAAACTCACTAGATACCCCTCATTTTGGGAAGGCCTTGGTTAGCTATTGCGGATGCTTACATCAGTTGTCGAGCTGGAAGCATGACTATCAAGGATGGGCATATGTCCAAGCAGCTAGTCCTCTATCCTCCTGCCCAACCTCTGCTAGAACATGACTTACCACTCTGGTTGGAAGAGGGAGATGAGGATGAGGTCTATTCTGCACCTTTGTGCATAATGGAAGCCACCAGGGGAGGCCCTCAAACTGAGGATGACTTGATTGAGAATTTGATCCAAAACCCACCTCCTAGTGCACTGTCAATAGTGGAGTTGGTGGAAGATACCCAAGCCAGTGCTTTAGTGGACCTCTGTGTGACTGATCTGACCTCTCCTAGAATTAAGAGTGTGGAATTTGGTCCTGAAAGAACCTTAAAGATCAACTCCTCCCTATCTCCCTCCCAGGAGAAGGAGCTGTGTAGCTTATTGAACAATCATTTGGATGCTTTCACTTGGAGCTATAGGGAGATGAAAGGAGTCCACCCTTCAGTCTGTAGCCATCACATCTAAATTAAAGAGGATTTTAAACCAGTGAGACAACCTAAAATGAGAATGAATCCAGCCCTTAAAGACATCGTCAAAGAAGAGTTGCAAAAGTTGTTGGATGCAGGCTTCATCTACCCCATCTCTGACAGTGAGCGGGTCTCACCTCTAGTGCTTGTGCCCAAGAAAAATAGGAAGTGGAGAATCTGTGTAGATGCCGAGAACTTAACAAATCCACCAAGAAGGACCATTTCCCTTTGCCTTTCATAGATCAAGTGTTGGATGGACTGGCAGGAAAGAAGTTCTTCTCTTTTCTAAATGGGTTCAGCAGGTATAATCAGATCCAAATTAGCCCGAAAGACCAAGATAAAACCACCTTCACTTGTCCATGGGTACCTTTGCCTACCGAGTCCTTCCCTTTGGGTTATGCAACACTCTTGCCACTTTCTAGAGAGCAGTATTGAGCATATTTGCTGAACTGGTTCACGATTCGATGGAAATCTATATGGATGACTTTACTCCTTATGGGTCCAATTTCCAAGAAGCATTGACTAACCTGGGAAATTTTTTAACAGAGTGCATTGAGATGAACCTATCCCTCAGTCCTGAAAAATGTGAATTCTTGATGACTAAAGGGACTGTGCTAGGTCATACAATTTCTCAGCAAGGGTTATAGGTGGATCCTAACAAGATCGCTATCATGCAAAAGGTTCCACCTCCTGAAAAGGTCACAGATGTTCGGAGTTTCCTAGGCTTGGCAAGATACTATAGAAGATTCATCAAGGATTTCTGTAAGATAGCCTCACCATTGTTTAGCCTCTTAGGGAAAGATGTTGAGTTTAAATGGACTAATGACTACCAAGGGGCTCTGGATGAGTTGAAAGAAAAGTTGGTATCCGCCTCGATCTTGAGAGGTCCAAATTGGGCCCTACCTTTCCACATCCACACTGATGCCTTGAACAAAGCCATAGGGGCAGCCTTAGGACAAGTTGAGGAGAAATTTCCATATTCCATATACTTTGTCAGCAAAAACCTGTCCAAGGTAGAGATGAACTATATTGTAACCGAAAAAGAGTTCCTGGCCGTAGTCCATTCCCTAAACAAGTTCAGACACTACATCACTGGTTATCAAACATTTGTACATACTGATCATGATGCAATTAGATATTTAATGAATAAGCCTAATGTAAATGATCATATCATTAGATGGTTACTTTTGTTGCAGCAATTTGACTTGAATATTGTCAACAAGCCAGCTAAGGAAAATGTCGTTGTTGACTTCCTATCTAGATTGGATTTGCCTGCAGGTGAAGAAGGGACAGTGGATGACCAAATGCTAGATGAACACTTTTTTGCTATCTCATTACTCTCTCCATGGTTTGCTGACATAACAAATTACTTGGTCTCAGCACAATTCCCTCCGCATCTATCCTTAAAGGAGAAGAGAAAAATTGTGAGAAAAAGTGCCCCCTTCACTTGGATCGGGGGCAACCCATTTAAAATTGTCCCAGATTAGATCTTGAGGTGTTGTGTGAGGGAGGAGGAAGTCTTTGACATCCTCCTAACCTGTCACAATGGGCCCTATGGAGGCCAATTTGTAGCAAAAAGGACTAACTTCAAAATTCTATAGGCAGGCTACTATTGGCCTACTCTTCATCAAGATGTTAGAAGATACATCTTCCAGTGCGATCGATGTCAAAGGATGGGGAAACTGACTCCAAGGGATGAATTGCCCCTCCGGCCTCAAGTGACCTTTGAGCCATTTGAGAAGTGGGGCATGGATTTTGTGGGTCCTATCAAACCCTCCTTCAAAGAAAAGGTCTTACATCATTGTCTATACTGACTGCCTGACAAAGTGGGCAGAAATAAAGGCAATCAAGGCAGCGAAAGAAGAGAAAGTGGCTGAGTTCTTAAGGGAAAACATATTCTACAAGTTTGGCTACCCAAGGGAGTTAGTCACCGATCAAGGAAGCCAATTCACCTCTAACTTGATTGAATACCTGCTCACTCATCACAAGATCAAGCACATAACTTCCACCCCGTATCATTCACAAGAAAATGGGTAGGTGGAAGTCACTAATAGAGCATTGGAAGAGATTTTGACTAAGGTGGTGAGAAGCAGAAGAAAGGATTGCGCAGATCACCTTGTTGAGGCCACCTGGGCCTACAACACCACTTGGAAAACTAGAATAGGTTTCACACCTTATGAGCTAGTTTATGGGAGGAAAGCTTTGTTGTCCATAGAATTCGAGTACAACACATTGAGGGTGGTAGCTCAGCTGGACTTAGATCTTAGCCATGCTCAACATGAAAGATTGCTACAGCTGAATGGATTAGATGAATAGAGAATGCAAGCCCTCCTCCACTCAGAAGTAGTCCAACTTTAGAGGAAGATATGGCATGACCGACACCTTCACGAAAAGCAATTCTAGCCAGGAGATTGGGCACTGCTGTATGATTCAAGATACAAGGAATTTAAAGGGAAGCTAATGGACAAGATGGTTAGGACCATATATAGTGGATAAATGCAATGACAATGGTTCAGTCCTCATCAAGACCATTGATGAAGAATCCATCCCCATGCTCATCAATGGGCATCGATTGAAAATCTACAAGAAACCTCTTTCGAGGCAAGAGTTCATTGAAACTTTGGAAAAATCAATGCTGGTAGTGGAGCAGGGCTCTGCCTCTGTTCCACCCACACCTTGATCATCAAAAAAAAAAAAAAAAAACAGGAAATAAAAAGATCCTTGGGTGAAAACTTCTCTGAGGCACCCAGGGCAAACAGTGAGGGTGAAAACCTCATGGAGGCGCCCCAGCTGTCTCTGGAAAATAAAAAAATGTGGAATAAAAAGAAGATCCTTGGGTGAAAACCTATTTGAGGTGCACAGGGCAGATAGCGAGGGTGAAAACCTCATGGAGGCACCCTAGTTGTCTCTCTCTCAAAAAAAAAAAGAAGAAAAAAAAAAGAAAGAGAAGAAAAAAAAGGAAGAGAAAGCAGGCCTAATCTCCGTGAAATAATTGTAGGTTGTATGGAATACGTTTCAGGTAAAGAGGGGCACACAAAATGAGGATAGGGGTCCATACCAGGCTCCAGGACATCCCTACCAACACTCCCTCCATGACGACCTTCCTTTCCTAGAATTTGATTACATTTCGGGTCGAGATTCCACTTTCTACAGGAAGTTATGGGCTTTCTACAGGAAGTTCTGTATTTCTACAAGACAAGCTAAATTTGATTTTGAAAGGGAATCTGATGGTTGGGATCAGTTTGTTAGGCCTGCAGCCACCCCTCTATTCAATCCATCATAGTATGTCATCCATGTTTCACCTCTTTCCACCTCCATTGCACCCACTTGGTTATGTGTTCCTGCACAGTCATACAAAGAACCTTGTTTTCCTCAGATTGAAAATTTTTCCAAGTGACAAATCAAGTAGCAAAGGCTCGCACAATCTACCTGTTCAAGCTCCATCCGGACTCTTCATTAGTGAATGTAGCCCTACTTGTTTAGCCTGCATCCCAGGAGGAGAAGCAGCTACAGGACATCCTACAGGAATCTTGTAGCAGCTGATCCATCTGGAACACATACTCTGGAGTCAGTGACAGCTGAAATCAACACAGGGGACATGTAAAAGGCTTCGCCTAGACATGAACACATCCTCGACAGCTGAAGCCAGATAGAACCTGTGCATACAGCGTTTACAACCAAAGGATCGAGTTCTAAAGCCATGCATACAACATCAGGAAATGAAAGAATGGGCTCTAGCACCCGTGCACGAGGCAGCAAAAAGAGAAGTAGTGGTTCCAAGTCCTGAAGTTTTCATAACGCGTCCATGCCCATGCAGGTAAGTTTCTAACCTCATTCGTCAATTGCATGAACACTATTTCGAAAACTGCATATCTGTGAAAATGGTTTGGATTGAATGAATTTGGTGGTCAGTCAACTGGCCACCCTCAGCCAGTTACACCACTTCATGGGATCCGAACAAGATCATTTACATTCAAACTTGCCAATGAGATGTGCAGCTGACACGTGTGGAGTGTCCAGTTGGGGAAAATCGATGGAATAACAGTGGTGGCAGTAGTTAATGGCAGATGGGAGGTAATGGCGGCCAAAGACACGCAGAAAAATGATGGCCATGATGTTGGATAACGGTTCGGTCTAGCCACCTCACCCCCTCACCATGAATTGCGCTGTAGTTCGGAATGTTTGGCTAAAGACTTGCAAACCCACTGTTCATTTGCACTTGCAACGTCCTTGGCCGAAGTACTCCTCCTCCACTTCCGCAATCTGTTAACTTTTCATCATCCACTGAGCTTTTCGGCCTGTTTCAAAATTCTCCCGCATACCGAGCTCGCTCAGAAGCACAGTGACATCCTACAGAAGCTGACTGAGCGTTCTATAGGAATAAATTCTACAGGAATTACAGCATAGCCTTCTGGAGCAGAGAAACCTGGACTTTCTGCGTCGAATTTGGAGTTCTAAGAGAGGTAGGCTCGAAAACACTCTTCCCTGCATGGTATATTTCGAAAGGTGGTGAATTGAACTGTCTGGAGTAGGATAATTAGAGACAAGTCTACCTGTGAGTTGAAAATAGCAGTTGCCTGTCTGTTGCACGAAGTTTCTCGGTTGGTTCTGCGTCAAAATTCTGCTCCATAGTTCTTGTTAAGAAAATTCCTCCTGTAGAAAAGATAACAGACTATGAAGGCTCGCCTGTATAAGTTTTTTTTTGAATTTCCATGTTTGTATGTATGCTGGGAAGTAAAAATTGAAGTGTTGTACCCTGTCTGTGGAAACCAAATTTTCCATCCACACACGGACAACAGAGTCTTGGGCAGCAAAAACAGTAGAACCGGGAAATTGGTGCGAAGTTAAGTATAAACACCTGGTAGATCCTGTCTTGGAGATCAAAGGAGGAAACCATAAAACAATAGTTCCTCTCTTCTCAGAGCATTGAAACAGAGCACTCTCACCATGCCAGGGGGGTTTATCAGAAAGGAACCCTTAGATTCCATAAAATTGTGTGAACATCCTGCAGTAGTGGACCTCTTCACCCGTGCCAATTGGATGACCTTTTGAGACAAAATTCAGGGTCATGATGATGAGATAACAGAGGAATTCTTAATGTCTCTGCAACCTAAATCAAATACACTGGCCACTGTGAATTTCATAGGGCTAAACTTAAATCTTACCCCTGAACTCATTAGTCGAGTTACTGATCTGCCAATGGGGATACCCTGGAGCAAAGAGGAGAGGGCATTAGGCCAAAAAGCCAAGAAAGAATTCTTCCTACCCGAGGAACAGTTTGCAGAAGATAAGAACGGGGTCTAGAGATCTAGCTTAAATCCTCTTTGGAGCGAAGCCAGTCTCCAAATCATGAAATATATTACCTGTGAGGGGTGGTTCAGTATTATCTATGGCTATCATTTCTGGTTGCTGAGTGAGCTCAGACATGGGATGGATTTACCTCCAGAACAGAAGTTGAGCATCCCTTTATTTTCTTCTGTAATCATTGGTTGAATGTGGCATGAAATTGAAGGAAGGGACACCAGACCAACTAGCCCGTCATGGGCCCATCAAGCTCCTCGTGGAAGATGCCCTCCATACCTACACTATCTCCCTCTCCTAGAAAATTTTCCGAATATGTCCAAAGATGACGATATAAGAATTTTGGCTGAGGAATTCACCTCATCCAACATTGAAGAAAAGGAAACCACTAAGGTAAGATAGAAAGCCAGTGGCAAAGAAACACAAGACAGACCACCACAGAAAGAATAGAAAAAAAAACGAGGAAAAGGCTAGGTTGCTGAGCCTAAAGTTGTGGGAGGGACAATGGCCCAAACACCCAGAGAGAAATGATTGCAGGGTAGATCAGAGAGGACTGAAAAGGTTCGAGCAAAGGAGGGCACAACCAAGGCCACCACACAGAAATTAAAAGAAAAGCCACCTCCAGCCAAGTAGACCAAAGCAGTTGAAGTAGTTTCTACAGGAAGTTCGAAAACAGTTTCTATAGGAAGGCTGAAAACAATCGATACAGGACTTGCTACAGGAAGTATGGAAACAGAGCAACAAAAGGACAAATCATCCAAGATTTCAGCCATGGAGGCAACAACAATGCTGGCTGCCTTAAGCATAACCCCCGAGAAAAAAGGGAAGCGAAAAAGGGAGCCTTCTATGTATTTTAAGGCAAGAAGAAGCACGTGGATAAAAAATGGCAGACCGCAGCCACAGTCAAAAGAGCCAATTATGATTATGGACACCCCAATTAAACAAAAGGAAAGATCTCCTCCAAAGGCATCCATCACCTATGAACGGGGAAGCCCGAAAACGTCCACTTGGAAGGAAAAGGTTAAAATGTTGGACACAAAAGCCTCTCTACATAATGCTGAGACAATTCTACAGGAAAGGTTGGCTAGACTAAAGGAGACCAAGGAATTGGAAGAAAAGGCAGCTAAATCATCCCAAGAGGAAGAGAAGACTGAAAACATTGTGGAAACTAGCCCCTAGCCCAGCTTGGGCTCCTACTATAACATGTTAGAGGCTGGGAAGATAATTCCCCAAAAATTCATAGTGCCACTATTCTTTGCACTAGAAGAGGAGAGAGTGAGGACCCACACTTTGATGAAAATCACCAAGTGCAATGGTGTGGCAAATATAGGTCCCTTGGAGGAATAACTCAAAGAAGCAAGGAAAGAATTGGCTATGTTATGACATGTAGAAAGCAGCCAGCGGGTCAAGCTATAGGAAGAAAATGAGTTTCTTAAACAAGAGCTACAGTCACAGGGACACTCTATGGAAGACATGCCCCACACCTTGGGAGAACAGTGGAAACATGAGGAGCCTATAGTAGCCAAAGAAACCCCTGATGAACAGCAAAAGAAAGATGGGTTGCAGGTTGAAATTGAGACACTAACTAGGTAGCGACAAAAGAAGGACTTGTAAACAGCACAAGAGATACAATCTTTGAAACAACAGGTGCAAGAAAAGGAGGCCCAATTGGCCTGCATGGCCAGCGGGTGATGGAAGCTCTGTAGTGTAGGCAATCTACCAAATCATACACCCTATACCTTAAGGATCAGTGGTTGCAGTTTCAGATCAACACCTTGGCCCAAAGGGGCATCACTCCATTTCAAAATTACCATCAATTCATGGCTTTATGTGATAGCAGCTCATCAGAGGACAAGGCCAAACTATCAGAGTTCTACCTACACAATATGGCGCTTCCCAACATGAATTTATGGGACCCCAATGCTATGGTAGGAGATTTTCAACTTACTGCCATGGCCTCTTGGCTAATCATGAAGAAAAGAGAGTAGCAGAGGTTTGAAATGTTATGGATAGGGAACTACAGGAACCATTATTGATTAGAGTAGAACCGAAGGATCCCTTAGCATTAATATCTGCCCACCAGCACTTGGCCAATGATGCTCAGGCCCTACTAGATTATATCAAGAGACAAGATCAAGCCATAGCCCATCTCGAGGAAATGGAGAGATTATTGGGAGATATTTGTGTTCATGCTTGCTCCTGGAGGTGGAATTCACTGTCCCACAGCCTAAAAATAAGATAATATCACTCCCTGATGAGGATGAGGGAGTCCTTGGCCAGAGTACGCCTCTACAAATAGTCCATGCAGAATCTTCAGGCTAACTGGATTGGCCTCAAGTTCAGTCCTCCCTTGCTTTTGGGGTTTCTCAAAGGAGTTAAAGGAGAGGAGGAACATAGGCAGTGGGAAGAAGTGGAAAGAAAGGTTGGATTTCATGATCATGAAGAAGATATCACCTCAGAGGCCTGGGATGTGAGAGAGGCAGTCAAGGTGATCAAGGATGAGGAGCTGGACTAGTTGCTCAGAGGATGAGCAACCCATTTAGCAGGGGGTTGATGATGAGCCTCGGATTCGGTAACTTATTGGGCTCATTTTGCCTAATTTTTCTTGATCAATCCACTATTTTTCATAGTTTATGCATGTTTTTTGAGTATGTTTATGTTAGTTGAACAAATGAGGGTGGCCACTTTACCAAGAAGGCTAATATGTGGTTATTTCAGGTTTTTTGGAAACATTTTGGAACAAATCCAAGCAATTAGGAGCCAGATGATAGCCAAGCATGAAGGAACAGAGATGAGGATTCGTAAGAAGGATGTCGCTTGCATTAAATGGCCCTTCCTCAAAATCTCCACCCTCAATTCGGAGCTCAGCAGGCCACCAAAACGAATCCTAAAGGCAGCTGAGCAGCTTGGTGAAAAGTGACTGTTTACTAGAAGTTTGAACAGCCAAGCCCCTTGAGTTAAGGAGGGCTGCTGGGGCCCCTCGTAGTGCATAAATAGGAAGGCTTTCAGCCTTCGTAGGTTACTTTTTGGACTGTTTTATTTCTGCACTATAGTGCTGCCATTTTTTAAGCTTATTTTGTAGCTTCTCTTGTATAAATTTCTTATGAACATGGTTATTTTTGAGTAATGGAAATTAGCTTTATTTGGCATCAGTTGTGATTTTCTTTAGGAGCTTGCAGCTCTTGGGGTTGGGCCCAACCCAAGCGCCAAGGCTTCCTTTGTGTATTGTTATTCATTTTTATGTCTTTGCAAAATAATTTCTGTTAAGTAGACTAGCATCTTACTGGTTACATAGGTCATGGTTAATGATTAGATAGGCTTTTCATGTTTATATTTAGTTGATAGATTAATAATAGGGAATAAATTCAGAAAAAGGCCATCAAGCACCTCTGATCTCACCTCTCCCTCAGTGGGATCGTGAGCTGGGACAAAGGTTACATTGCTGTCAACAATAACACTATCTTTGCTTCACCATGCAATTAGTAGTGTTGGATTCTTAGTTGCCGAACTTGATATCAGTTTTGGTTGCCTTCTTAGGTTCATGATTGCTTAGTTTCATAGCCACTTCACATGATTTTTTTGCAAATAGACTTCTCTTCATTTTCGTTGCTATTATCTAGGTCAGATGAGGTCAAATTAAGTAGATCCTTGATTTTCCAAGTTTGTATTTGTTTAGTTCGAAAAATAACTTGTAGAGCACCTGTAGTACATATTTATCTATCCGTAATCCATCAATCCCATCTACTCCATCCTCCAACCTGGATTCTTGCCTCACGTTTTTCATTTGTTCACTCTGCCCTAAATTCCCATATTTTTGTGCAACATTGCTCCACCTCTCCTTGAAGAAATCCAACCATCCTCGCCACTCCTCAGCCCATTCTCCAAGTCCTGGACCTCCTCACACCCTTTTCTCACCTCCATACCCACTCCTTCATCTTTCTTCCTCCACCCATCCTCCAAAATTCCATTTCTCAACATCCTGTAGAAAATTACAGGTATCCTGTAGAAATTCCAGAACATCCTGTAGAGCTGCTGCAAACTTCCTGTAGAAGCTCACGAAAGCGGTTTTTGATAGCCAAACTCTATGAAACTCTTTGGAAGGGTTCCAGGGACCCCTTAGGCCCTCTCTAAACCTTCCCAACCTCCTGCAAGCATTTTCTCTGACCAATCCACCTCTACACAACCAAAAATAGTGAAAGCACCTGCATGACTTGTTCAAAAATCCAAAAAAAATGTTTTCTTCAGATTTTACCATAGACGTAGCTTAGACACATGAATTTTACCTTCTTAGAAGTTAATGGCATCTCTCCCAGTAGCTTGCATTCTCTTTCTTGCATCAGTAGGGCTAGCTGGTGAAATTAGGGTTTGCTAGGGTTTGTGTTTTCTGTTAGCTTGTTAGTTTCTTTCCGCAAGTATATTAGCTTCCTTTGAGTTAGCTTTCATCCATCAGTTAAAAAGCTTCTTCTTAAAGCTCATAGAAGTTGGCTTAATCTCCTAGTGGACTTGTGCCAGTTGACCAAGTGACAGCTATGACAAGATCTAGTGGTTGTGCATATAGCACCGTCACTTCCAAGTTTGTTACGAACTACCGGGTTGATAAAAGTAAAGAAGGGAGTCCCAGGAGTTGTAGCATTATTGCTGCAATACTGGAGCCCACTAGTTGCAAGGTACCTTTGCTTCTGCACAACATTTCTCATATAATTCTAATTATGAAGAAGGTACACTTCCATCAAGTCTATTATGGCATGCTAGATTTGGAAATTTGAACTATGACAGCCTTTGCATATTAAAGAAAAATGGTGTTGTTGGATTGCCTACAATTCCTAGGAAGCTTAAGCAATGTGATGCTTTTAGTCTAGGAAAGCATAGCAAACAACCCTTTCATGATTCACGTTCCAGAGCACATAGAAAACTTGAACTCATTCATTTAGATTTATGTGGTCCAAGACATGTCTCTTCTGCAAATGGAAGTAAATATATGATGACATTTATTGATTACTACGCCAGAATGTGTTGGGTATATTTATTGAAGAACAAATCTGATGCTTGTCAAACATTCAAGAACTTTCATGAATGGATTGTAAATGATGCATAATCTCATATTGGCTCTATTTTCAATGATAGTGAAAAGAATACACTTCAAATGAATTTGGAAACTATGTTTGCCAACATGGGATCAAACATCAAACAACTGTGCCTTATAATCCCCAACAAAATGGAGTAGATGAAGGAATGAATAGGACAATATTAAATATGGTACACTCCATGCTCTTCTTAAAAAATGTAAAAGTAATATTTTGGGTTGATGTTGTTCTATGTGTTGTATATATAAAGAACAGTTGTCCATCTAATGTTATTAGAAACAAGACTCCTTATGAAATGTGGTATGGGCACATTCCTTCGGTAAAGCATCTCAGGGTCTTTGGTTCCACCTATTATGCCTTAATACCAAAAGTACATAAAAACAAACTTGGTGCAAGAAGTCATAAGTGTATCTTCTTGGGCTATTCAAACACCTCCAAAGCATATCGTCCCTATGATGAAGTCAACAATTTTTTTTTTATCTTTAGAGATGTAATATTTCTTGAATCATCCAAAACTGACAATGTTGTTGAAATGCAACTTGATCACTTGGATAGATTCACAATTGCAAAATCATTTCAAGAATTTGATAATCAGATTCCACATATTGAAGGGGGATTCCTATACTAGATCAACCTATGGAATCTTCTTTAGAATCACTCTCTCCCCTGCATGAATCTCCAACAACAGATCATACTTTGAGTGATTTGATTGAAAAAATTGGGAGACTCAATCTTGATTCAGCCCCAACTTAGTCAACAGAGTAGCTTGGACCATCTGAGAAAGGTCCCCCAAATTGGTCAACAAAGACACTTGAAAGTGTTCATCTTGATGAGGTTGGAAAAACAGGAACCAGAAATTCAAATAAAAAAAAGGAGGTAATGTAGATGACTCTGATTCACTTATTGATATGGATGTTTCTTATGATTGTGAATTAAATTTTTCTACAAATTTTGAACCAACTTCCTTAAAAGAAGTTGCTTCTCATGATGAATGGAAAGAATTAATGCAAAAGGAGTATGATTCCCTAATAAAGAATGGCACTTGGAAGCTGGTTGATCCTCCATCGGGAACCAAACCAATTGGTTGCAAGTGGGTCTACAAGAGCAAGTATAAAGTTGATGGCTCACTTAACAAGCACAAACCCAAATTTGTGGCAAACGGTTATGCACAGAAGGAAGGGGTTGATTATGAGGATACTTTTTTCCCCACAGCAAAATGGGCTACCATCCAAACACTCTTTGCCCTAGCAACTCAGAATGGTTGGAAAGTCCATCAATTGGATGTAAAAACCGCTTTCTTGAATGGAGTTATGAAAGAAAATGTTTTTTTATCCCATCATGAAGGTTTTGCTATGAAAGGACATGATGATAAAGTATGAAAGCTTTTGAAATCCTTGTATGGCCTCAAACAAGCACCACGAGCCTGGTACGAGAAATTGACGAAGCATCTTCTGAAACTCAATTTTGAACATTATGATCTTGATGATGCAACTCTGTTTGTCAAGAAAGTTGGAAAAATAGTTGTATATCTTTTAGTATATGTAGATGGTCTTTTGATAACAGGGAACAATGAAAGCTACATTGCATCCACAAAGAAGGAGTGAAGAAAGGTTTTGAAATGACTAATTTGGGGTATGTTCATTTCTACCTTGGTATTGAAGTAACTCATCATCCAAAGTCCATATTCCTTTCTCAAAAGAAATACATTGGAGATTTGTTGAATAGATTTGGTATGACTGAATGCAATCCTCTAAATACTCCAATGGAACAAAATTTAAAGCTCACATGAAATGAAGGAAAATAATTTGAGGATGCAACAAAATATAGACAACTTGTAGGAAGTCTCAACTACCTAACAACTTCCAGACCAGATATTTCTTTTGCTGTTGGAATCCTCCCCAAATTTATGCAAAAGACTTGTGAAGGACACTGGTCTACTGCAAAAAGAGTTCTAAAATACTTGAAGGGAACTCAAGACTTTGGAATCAAGTATACATAGGTGGACGACTTCAGCTTGATTGGATACTCTAATTCAGACTTCGATGGCGATAAAGAAATAGGGCTATCTACTTCAGGTTATGCTATGAGTCTTGGATTAGGAGCTATCTCCTAGAGATCATGCAAACAATTAGTTAGTGTAGATTCTACAATAGAGGCAGAACATGTTGCAGTCGCTGAGGCAACACAAGAAATTATGTGGCTCAGGAAAATTCTTGAAGATTTGCAGGTAAAACAAGTGCAATCAACTCCACTCATGATTAACAATACATCTGCAATAAAGTTGTCTAAGAACCCAAAGTTCCATGATTGAACAAATCACATCAATACTAAATATCATTTGATTCGACATCATGTTGAGGCCAAAACAATCCATCTCCACCATTGTTTCGCAAATGAGAAAATTGTAGAGATCTTCACCAAAGCACTTGGAAGGAAAAAGCTTGAAAGATTCAGAACGATGCGTGGACTCAACAACAATCCATCAGATTAAAGGGGGGAATGTTGACACCTAATTAGAAGGATTGGGTGAACAACTGTAATTAATGTAAATAAATAATAGAGAAGATAGAGAGTAAGGAGATGAAGCGAACGATCACTCCCTCTTGTATATAATAATGTTTAGCCTTAATGAATACAACGAGTTTTGTTTTCAAGAGTTATATCCTGGCCTGACAATTATGATACTTTCATGAAAACAAATGCATGGGAATTTTGATTATGATACTTTCTTAAAAACAAATGCATGAGAACTTGTATATACAATAGAGAAACTATGTGAAAAGAACACATATGAACATACGCATAAGAATATAAACAATACTTGGTTACCATAGTTGATTTCTCGTATGAAGATATACCTATTTTGTTAGAATTTTGAAAGAGAAACATGGATTTTTAGAATTATTGTGTTAGATCTTTTAAATAAAAATATGAATTGTGCACAAAAAAGAGTAAGTGTTATGGAAAGTAAAGCAAGTAGTTACTTGGAATAAATGTACAAGCTTTCATTTCTAAAATACATATATCCGCATACAAGAAATAATGACTGACACATTGGTTTTGGTTTGTAACAATGCATGTCCTTGTGCTTTCAATAGATTTTATAAATAGATCTATCTTGGAAAGACGTTTTTTCAAAAAGGGAATTGCATTTAGATGCTAATGTCTATCATGTTATCTTCCCCTTAGAAGCGAACATCTACTGTATTAGAAAGATTACTTAGTTACATTCACAAAGAAGAAGTTGAGGGGCTATCTCTCTTCGAATAAGTTTTTATCTAATTACATGCATGAAAAACAAAGATAACTTTTTAGTATCCTTTAAGTGAAATGGATGGTTGTAGTGGTTTACTTTGGATATGAATGTGTGTTGGTTCAAGAATGATCATAGTAATGGGGTAATTATTTTGACATCTTGATAATTATTTTGTTGTACATGCATAATGTTGTAAGAAGAAGAATGTTGTGATACTATAATTACATCTCATGCATACACATGAATAGATTTTAACATATCTCTTTCAAAAAATAATTATTGATTGATTAATACTTGTCTAATCATGTTACCAAAGATTCTTGATGACATCAATTACAGGAAAGGATGGTGATTTGTGCAAAAGAAAATTATGTTTAACATTGTGACAGATAAGAACTAATGGTCCATGTTGATGAGTATGACCTACAAGATGGTCCACTGATGGGACAATCATGCCAGAAGCATATAAAGAGTGGTCATTTGTGGGTAAATGGTTTCATGATCATTGTAATAGCTTTTAGCTAGGTATGTTGTATTTTAATTGATATTTCATTGTAATATTCTATGACAATAGATAAGGGATGGACTCCCTTATAAGCCATTGAGTGAGGTGCGAACACCCTCACGAGTGTTTAATAATAAAATTAAACGTTTATTGGTTTTCACCCTACGGGGTTTCCAAGGTATATTGGTGTTCAATTAAAATGATTGTATGTGCTAATGAACATTATATCTAATGGTTAATGTGGAATGTGGAATAGTGATTGGATAATTACTAGTGGTTAATTCATGTAAAAAAAAATTCTAACTCCCTGCATTTTCATGTGAGGTTACCGAGGTATGTTACAAATTCCTTTATATTTTTATATAAAATTATGTTAACATTTTATCTATCTATCTATAACTTTCGATTACTTTACATTTTATTGACTACATAGGTGTTCTACAACCCAATATAAAGGAGATGTGTAGTGTTAGGTGTTAGACATTAGATATAAACATTTTTTTAAATTCAAAATTTCATATTATAATTTTGTGTTTAATCTATGATAGATCCATTTTAACTCTAGATCTACCAAGCACTGAAAGTGATCTCTTGATCTCGACATTTTTTAAATTCAAAATTTTCATATTACAATTTTGTGTTTAATCTAGGACAGATCCATTTTAACTCTAGATCTACCAACCATTGAGAATGATCTCTTTTCACTTGAGATAGTTCTATGTCTTTATAAAATTGATGTAAAATTAAGATGAAAATTGAATTAAATTTTTTTATTTATGCTTAGTTTTATAAGGTAATTTTTTATTATTATTATTATTATTATTATTATTATTTTATACTTTTATTTATTTATTATATACATATTATTTAACTATTTTTAAAATTATTTTTGTAAATCAACTTTAAAAAGAATTAAAACTTAAATTATTATTTTTAAATAAAAATTATTTTTTTTCTATAAACTATTTTTGAGATAAAATAACATTAGCATTGAAAATTAATTATATTTACTATGAAAATTCCTAAGAAGATAAAATAACATTGACATTTAAATTTAATTATATTTATTATAAAAATATGCCAAAAACCTATTAAATTAAATTACATACCATTATATATTCTATTTAACTCGCTTTAAATTTTTTTGGAATATTTATCATTGGAAAATGTGTTTTTAGGACATTATTTTTTTAATGAATTAAAATTATATTATGAATTTGTTAAAAATATGAATATTTTATTTTGGAAAATATTTTTATGGATATCTAGTATTTTGTTTGAAAAATATTTGTTCTGATATTTAAACACTTTTGAAACTTCACGAAAATAGGTATAGATCCATCCTAGCTATAGATTTGGAGGGAACAAATCTCTAGGTGCAAACTTCTTTTAAAGTGAAAAACATCAAAAAAAACAGTTGCACCTGAAATAACTTTGGATCCTCTCTACTTGATAATCCATAATATATATATATATATATATAATATATATATATATATATATTCACAACAATTAAACTTCTCTATCAACATCACTTCGACTGCATTTGTTAGTTAGAAAATTGGTACAAAAAATAATTAGAAAGTGTCATTTTTTGCATGATCTTTGTTGAGATTGCAACAAGATGATGGAGCTTAGTGAAACGAGTCGCCTTCACTAAGTGGGCCCGCAGGCTATTTTTGGCGCAAGTCTATTTTTAGACATATGGATCATGTCTATGGATTACAGGTTGCTGTTTATGGATGATTGATCAAGTTGGAAAAATAGATGGACTTCTATTTTTGATGAAAGTGTGAGTGATCACAGTGTGAGTGATCAAGTCTATTTTTAGACTGGCTGTCAAAAATAGAAAAGTCAAATATTATTATCTCACAATAATATTTGGACTATAAACTTAATCTTGTTCTCTTGGAGCACTTCAGTTCGAGCTACGGATGTGGCACATGCAATTGCATGAAGAAAATACGTGGTTCTTATGGGTTAGTTGAATATTTCCATGCATGACTTCAGTTAGAACTCAAGTGAGTTGAGTTTAGTGGACTGGATGTGCAGTTGATGGAGTTGTGTTCAGTTTAGCTTTGTTAAACTGGTTGTATTTAGTCTAACTGGCGAATAGACTAGAGATGAGTTGGGTGAATTAGTTATTAATTATTCACAAGTTATTAACTCATAATACAACTAATGAATACATCAGTTAACTCAGTTGCATGTTAGTGCATGTTTAGTTCAGCAGGGACAGGTGTTAGAGAATCAGATTGCTATCAGTTGTGACTATAGTTGTGCACCAGATCTTGCACAAATCAGGGGATTGAGTATGCCAATGAGTTTGCACGTATTTTAGCTTGGAAATACGTGATTTAGCCAAGGAAAGACGTGGCTGCCTTGGAATTATCACCAGTTCTCGTGCAGGTATTGAGCAGCGGAGGCAGGCAAGCAGCAGAAGAGATTTGAGCCAGGGATTGATTCAGATCTGAGCTGTATTGTGTGTAACAGAGGTGGAGATACTTGTGAGAAGCATTATACTATGTAATGTTACATGAATCAATCATTAATATACAGATAGATGGGGTTTTTAGCGAGATGCTTTCCCCGGGATACATACTGTGTTAATGTGTGAATGCTCTTGATGTTTTATTGTTATTGATGCTGCTATATTGATGATCAACGTAGAGGAGCTTATGTATTTTGTATGTTTTCTGCAATAGTAAATGATCAGGATAATCTCCATTGAATATGTGTTAAATTATTCAAAATTTCTACATTTCCGATACCCTAGATACAATTACAATGGCCAACCATTTGGTGCTACATCACCACCACACCACACATCATATTACCCTAAAAAATCTATGCCTATGAAGAATCCTAATATGTAGGTTAACCAATAACAACCCGCGCAGGGTGGCCAATAACTTCCCATGTAGGGTGGCCCATACCCTCCTAGGAACGTGGAACCAATTCCTCCTTCCCATAACTCATATGCTAGTTAGGGACAAGGGAACCAATATTTCTCTTTCCCTACACCTGAATAGAATAACTTTCCAATGAAATATAATGCAGGGGTTAATCTAGTGTAAACTTCTCTCACTCAACAATATTAATTAGAGGAAAAACTTAAATTTGCTAACCCACCCAAGTTTGCTAAGAAAACACCAAATACCAAACCAAAAGGAGAGCCTATCCAAGGGGGAAATCAATAACAACCTCCATAGGCATCAATTGGGGGTAACCCTAGCCAAAACCCAAATTAGGGATCAACCAATAACCACCCACAAGGGAAAAACAAGAATATGAGTCTACTAACTAACCATGCTTGTGCCTTTTGTAGGGAGTATGATCATTACACCCATCACTTTCCTAAAATTCCTAAGCTGAAAAGGATGAAAGACACTGGAGGGCAAGGGCGGAAACCCAAGAAACTACAGTGATGCAACATACCTTCCCCCATCATATAGTGGTAAATACCCATTAGGAACACTCCTAAAACCATTCTAGAGGAAGCTCCCAAAGTGTCTCAAACCATGACATTTACATGGTAGGAGAAGATGTTCTCCTATGTCGCACAACTGAGAGTACGAAACTCCACCAAAAACCAATCCTTCCACCTCAACTATTGTAGCACCTACAACACATTTAAAAATCCATCGATACACCATGGATTCCATCCAAAAGATAGTTAAAGGTCCTTTATGATGAGTAAGATAAAACTGAAAGGCTTCCCATAACTACAACATAGTCGATGACTTAGCCCAAACACCTTCAACTATGACAACATTGTAAGTTTTGCAACCATGCCCAGCCCAATAGAAAGCCTTAATTTCCACATTAGGAGAAATTGATCTCATTTATTTGTGCCTAATGGTATTTGACTTAGAAAAATATACTCCACATCTACCATCATTCATTTCTTTTCAAATCCCAATCTCAATACAAAATATCACCATCCATCATTGCATAGCCAATGAAGGGGCATCCACATGTATAATGTCCAAATCAGTCTGGAAAAAACTTAGATCCCCCAAACTCAAACCTTCTAATATCACTCTCAGATCATATAATGGGTGCCCTTGAATTCTCGTAGGCTTATACCAAGGAATTCTAGTACAACTAGATGGAAATTTTTTGCTAATAGACATCGAAGTATTGGATGCATAGTTGGATTTGTAGAAAATCTTGTAGATTCACAAGCTAATGCAATTTTCTAAAGCAAGAGACAAGAATATACTTCTATTATTTACAACAGAAGCCCATAAACATTGATCAACTAATAATAAATAGAAGAAGATAATAAAAGTCACATAACACAATAAATATCCCGTGAAAGCCACAACTGAAAACCCCACTATCTATTTTGTATTAATCCAAAAAATCGAGATGAAATTACAATGGCTCCTCTCTCTAGAACAATCCCAGCACTGAAAAAGTTCAATCTCCAACTCGTAAGCAAGCTCAAGGCCAAATATTAGCTTCTTCACAAGCTCTCCAAGTCTCTATTCCAATGCGTAATTCCTATGGAGGATATATTGTATTTAAAGGGAAATAAAGCCTCTAAAAACTACGTAATCGCTCAAGGGTCAGTTCTCAAATGCATGCACTATTAGTGCAACTTGGAAAAATATAATACAAATAGTACATTGACCCTTCACTCTAGTCTCAACTGGTTCTTTCTTAGAATCAACATGCATGAGTTTCTTATGAGTAAATATTCAATTAACTAGAGTAGCACTGGTGGAATTCATTAGTGACATCACTGACTGTTAACCCACTATTAGTTCTCTCAATCAGTTTGAGAACTAATTTAACTAAACTAACTCATGAAACTAAGTCTTCTATTTTACAACTCACAATTAACTCACACTAGACTCCTACAAAGTAGGGACAACATACACATCACGACAGAAAGACTTCCAACTCAAATTTCCTAAGTTAAGTAAGTTTAATAAACTTAATTAACTAATTTGAAGTTGCTATGAGAATATAATTTGAATTTAATTCATAGTTTAATTCAAGGACAAATTAAACTGGAATTTTTTGTTGCCATTTCTCAACACTCCCTCTCAACAAGAAATGGATTATCAACTACCCTGATCCTGTGTCTATGAAACTCAAATTTACATCACGACAATGCCTTTGTCAAGATGTCAACATCTTTCTCCTCTATGGGAATGTAATATAACAACATGATCCTCCTCAATACACAATATCTAAGATGATGATACCAGATATCAATATGCTTGGGCTTATCATGAAAGACTAGATTTTCAGAGAGTTTGATACAACTCTGATTACCACAATAAATCATTGTCGGATCCATCTGCCATCAAAAGAAACCAATGAGGCTCTTCCTCATCTAGATAGCCTCACATGATTCCTGACTTGCATCCATGTGCTATGCCTCTACCAAACAGAGTGAAACCGATCTCTGTTTCCTATTGTACCAAGAAATTTTCGTTGACCCAACACTAAATATCTTTCCTAATGGGCTCTTCCTATCAGATGGAATCCCTACCCAATTTGCATCAGTGAAGCCTTGAAGCTTCACTCCCTCTGTCCATCTATAATATAACCCAAACTAAGTAGTGCCTCTGAGGTAGCTCAATACATACTTTGCCAGCTTCCAATACAACTTGGTAGGCCTAACCATCGCTTGAGTAAACTGATTAATTGCATAGCACATATTTGATCATGTGTTCACCAAGTACATGAGTGAACCGACAAGATGCCTATAAATAGTAGCTTCCACTACATCTCCTGAAGTAGCATCCTCCTTCCTCTAGTTACTAGCTAGAGGAGTCTCCATGGGTTTAATCCTCTCCATGTGGAATCTCCTAAGTATCTCGTTGGGATACTTTCCCTGAGGTACAAAATACTCCCCATCTCCCTGCCATACCTTCATGCCAAGAAAGTAACGCATGAGCCCGATTTCCTTCATCTCAAACTCTCTTGCAAGGTCATCCTTGCAAGATTTGATGAGATTCTCGTCACCTGTCAGTATGATATCATCTACATAAAGTACAATTATTAACATCTTATGTTCAACCACTATGTGATACATGTTCACATCTGCTTCACTCTTCATGAAGCCCAAACTAGTGAAGTAGGTATCTATCCTAGTGTGCCAAGCATGGGGTGCTTGCTTCAACCCATACAATGCTCTCTTGAGTCAGCACACATGTGACTCACGATCCAAGGCTTCAAAACCTTCAAGATTCTCTATGTACACCTCTGTAATATCCCATTTCAGAGATATTCCCCAAAAACCCCAATAAACTCCAACCAAATATGCACAAATAATATAATAACCGGGAAACTCAAAATGATAAAAAATAACAGTGGTACAATATGTAATAATGTAAACATGAGATATAAGCAGTTACTTGAGAAATGCAGAGAGAAATGCTAAGCCATTTTATTATACTGAGTAATAGAATGAGTACAAGAGGTGACAGAAGGATGGCACCTCGACTTGCACCAGCAAAGTGAAGAAATACACTCAGAATAGCAAAGAAATGGCCTCTCTTTGAACTGCATTGATGCTGCTGGAGAATTGTTGTGCTACTGCTACTGCTGGAAATCAAAAGAGGATTTGGGGCTGTTCCTCTCCTCAGAAAATGCTGAAACTCTGGAATCTGCCTCTACTCAGAAAACCTAGAAAAGCCCAGAAAACTTTCCTAAAATAGTTGACCCCCGAAAATCGCCCGCTTGGGGAATCACATTATCCCTCAAGGCCCTACGCTTCCACTGAGTAGAATCCTCCAAAATACTACTTGAAACTCTACCAAACTCCTCCAATATGCAAGAGTTGATCCCTTTCTCAATATCCCAACTTAAGTCCTCCACAAACCCCAATCTGGAACTTCCTCTAGAAGAATTGCATCCTTCTCTCTCAAGACTGCACAGTCCTCCAATGCTCAGCTCCACCTCAATTCCAAAGATCGAAACTACTACAAAAAGACTGCTGAAAATACCTTTCCCAAGTAGGCATTTGAAGTCCCATGGGGCTAAGGGTGAGATCTTCGAATGGAGACACTCGGTGCACTAAATAGTGATGCAGACAGGCTAAACAACCAATGTGCTCCAAGTCGAAGTGACTAGCTCAAATGCTCATCATCAAATGCAAAAATGAGGAGGCTCCTGTCTCCTTTATAGCATTGGCCTCTCTCAATCCCAAGGCTCACCTCCTCCAACGTAATCTCCTCTTGCCACATGTTCCTTTTCCCATCTGCGCAGTCCCTCCAAGTGTCTGTGTGGGCCCCATCTCTGCATGGTCCTTTGGCCCCCTTAGCTCCCCTTTAAGTCACAACATTGTGCTAATAGGAAGTGACTTTTATTCTAAAAGTGAGTTATGTCCCCTTTTCCTCACCTTTTTATTTACAAATAACTATAGAAGGCAAAAATTGAGCAAAATTAGACATTTCAATTAGCCATGGCTAATTAGGAATATTACAGTCTCCCCCAGCAAAATGTTGCTTGTCCTGAAGTAACTGAAGTGATGGATGCTGCAAAATTTTCTCACTCTCCCAAGTGGCATCCTCATCCGGCAAATTCTTCCACCTCACTAAGAATTCCCGAATTGTCCTATTCCGTAGCTGCCTCTCCCTAGTATCAATAATAGCATCTGGCTGCAACTCTAAATGCCCCTCATCATCCATGGGGGGTAGCTCATCTGTCACTATCACAAGCTGCCCCAATGCCTTCTTTAGGCATGATACATGAAAGACATTATGAATCTTACTGCCTTGGGGCAGCTTCAACTCATACGCAACCTGTCCAATCCTGCATATCACCCTGTATGGCCCATAAAAGTAGGGCTTGAGCTTCTCAGCCCCCTTCTGCTTCAGTGACGACTGTCAGTATGGTTGTAATCATAGGTAGACCAAGTCCCCTACCTCAAACTATCTCTCCACTCAACCCCTCTCAGCATACAACTTTTGTTGGTTCTGCGTTGTAGTCATATTATCCTTGAGATCTCGGAGAATATCCTGACTCTCTTGGATCAAATCTTGGCTCTCGGAACCTTACTAGCACCAAACATCATGTCAGCAAAACATAAGGGATGATATCCATACAAACCATAAAATGGTGACATACTAATGGACATGTGATGTGTAGTGTTGTAGCAGTACTCCCCTAGATGCAGCCACTTCAGCCATGCTCGCTGCTGCCCACGACATAGTTACACAAGTAGCCCTCCAACCACTTGTTAACTATCTCTGTCTACCCGTCTGTCTGTGGGTGATAACTAGTACTCAGTGTCAACTTCGTCCCCACCAACCGGAAACGCTCCTGCCAAAATCTGCCCATGAAACGGTTGTCCCTGTCATTGGTGATGGTCTTGGGAAGACCATGTAACCTGAAAATCTCTCTGAAGAACAAATTGGCCACCTGCGCTGCTGTGTAGTGTGTAGATATGGTGAAAAAGTGTGAGTACTTTTTCAGCCAATCAACGATGACAAAGATGCAGTCCTTGCCCTGTACCATGGGCAAGCCTGTGATGAAGTCCATTGAAATACACTCCCATTTCCCCTCTGGAATGGGAAGAGGCTACAATAGTCCTGTTGGATGGTTCATCTCCCCCTTGTTCCTCTGGCAAAAATCGCACTCCCGTACATGCTGGAGTACGTCCTCCTTGAGGCCCTTCCATGAGAACCTCTCTTTAATGGCCCTGTAGGTTTTGGTAAACCCCTAATGACCTACCAATGGTGAATCATGTGACGCCTGAAGTATCTTCTTCTTGAGCTGAGATCCCTCAGTCAAGAAGATCCAGTACCTGTAGTAGATGATCTCATCAACCACCGTGTACTTGTCATCTACTACCTACCCATCCAGAACCTCACATGCAAATCTATCCTTGGAGTACTCTACTAGGAGTCGAGCCCTCCAGTCTGCGTCCAAGCTCATAAGAGACAACATGGCTAGTCTACATGAAAGGACATCTGCTACCACGTTTTTCTTACCCTTGACATACTCAATGTCAAAGTCATACACTTGGATCTTACTGATCCACTTCTGCTACCTCTCTTGTAGCTACTTTTGCTCCAAAAAGAATTTGAGGCTGTTGTGATCAGTCCTCACCCTGAACCAATTACCCACCAAATACTGTCGGTACTTGGCCAATGCATGCATTATGGGCACGAGTCCTTTTGCACCAAATGTGCCCAAGAGCCAACAACTCCTAAATGGCCCACTCAATCTCATCCTAATAGGCCTTGGGATGCCTATAGGGGGTAGTAATCACTTCCTGTATGCCCTGCTCAAGCTCAATGGTGTGCTCAAACCCCCAATCCAGTGGCTGTCCTAGTGGAATATCACCAAATACTATGGCATACCGATCAAGGACGGACTTTATCTCCGGGTGCACTGTCTGCCCTATAGCCCCTACCTCTGATGCACACAGCTCCACTGCCCACTCTATGTCTCCCTTCCGGAAGATTGCCTCCATCTGATGAGCCAAAATAGCCTGAGGCAGATATGTGTGTTGTCCCCATATCTTCTCATGCCTCCCTATCTTCTCATCATCCCACTCCATCTCTAGGGCCTTCCAATCTGTAGTGACCTTCTCTAGAGCGATAAGCAACTGAACACCTAGTACTATGTTGGTGTCCAGAATATTGACCACAAAGAAGTGGTCAATCAATGTGTAGGTGCCCATCGTTACTAATAACTCTGGAACATAACAAGCACACGCCATGGTTTGATCGTCGGGGACCAAAACTGAAAACCCATCGAAGCTCTTTGTCAGTATACCTCTCCACTCAACCATCTGTGCATCGATGTAGTTGTGGGTTGGCCCACTGTCGACCAAGTCTGATACTCGCTGGCCACGTACTGTCCCCCGTACGTGCAACGTCAAGTACTTGGGAACTCCTTGCAATGCTGCAAGGGCTCCTCCAGTAGGTGCAAAAGCCACACCACCTACTGCTAGTGGTGAAGGCAGAAACGAACCCTACATGGCATGATTATCTCCGATCTCTACATCCTCCTCCTTATCCTCTTCCCCGCTACTCTGCGAGAAGACCTCAATAAAATGTGCCTTGCCAGTAGCACATCTATGTCCTAGTGCCCACGACTCCTGACAGGTGAAGCACAACCGCTTCTTCTTCAACTCCCTCCTGGCATCATTGTCAATCTGTACTCATCCTGGACTCCCCTTTGGAGGCAGAATCCTCACATCCTTCCCCTTAGGCCGAAAAGCTTGTCGCTGGGGACAAGGTGTCGAGGTCCTGGGTAAGACATCTTGTAAGTCCTAGGTTCTACTAATAGCATCTTGAAGTGTGGTTGGTCTAGTGGATCTAACTAGACCCCAAAGTGGCTCTGCTAACCCCTTAACATACATGTAGATCCTCCGTGTTGTGGATAGATCTAGCACCATCACTAAAACCCTCAAAAAGTTTGCAATGTAGGTCTCCCAGCTCCCTATCTGTTTGAGCCTCATCAACTCAACAAAGTGTTGTTCCGGATCCCTCCAATCAAATCTCTCCATAAATCTCGTAGTGAACTCGGCATATGTCATCATTGTGGAATGCCTGAGTGTAACCATCCCATGGAACCACCAATCCTGGGCCTCACCATCCAAATGTAATGTCGCCACCTTGATGGCCTTTGCCTCCGACATCTGGTTAAGCTGGAAATAGATGTCTAGCTTTTCCACCCAAGACCTCACCGAGCTATTTGATGAACCATCAAAAGTAGGCAAGTGGAATCTACTAGTTGTGCGGTGGGTGTCTCCATCGTGATAATGTCGGTGCCCTCTATGATGGTCACGGGGTCTACTATCTTGCTAGAGCTGAACAAAATCTCTGAATGAAAGAGCATCCTTGAACTCCTGCCCATAGGCCTGGTACTCTACAAAATAATCGCCCATATGACCGGGCTCTACCTCCTGCTGGGCTCCGGCCCCCGTGTCTGCTCCTAGGAAAGTGGGCATGGTAGAGCGTGTAAGGGCATGTGAGGCCATCTGCGAAGTAATATCATGCTAAGTGGCACCCTACTCTAGAAAATGGTGGGATGTACCCGATCCCTCACCAATGTGAAAAACCCATGGGTTCTCATGCTATCTAGCCTCTACTACTATGAATCTCTGCCCCATCATCTCAATCTACCTCGACAGACCCCGCACTGATTTGACGAGCATGTCCACAAATATCCTCCCATCCTCATCTACCATTGGATCCGCCTGCTTTGCATCCACCATAGGCTCCTTCTGTTCTGCGTCCACCACAGGCTCCTCCTGTTCTGCGTCCACCACCATAACACAATCTCCCTCTCCGTAGGTGTTTTCCAACCTACGCCCTGTGTCTCTATATCTCCTAACTTTGTAATAGATGTAGGTTTTTTCCCCCAATGTGATAGATTGCTAGCTCCACAGGCTAAGCCAGATCAATGCTCTAATAGTGCTGTAATATCCTATTTCAAAGATATTCCCCCAAAACCCCAGTAAACTCCAACAAAATAAGCATAAATAATATAATAATCGGGAAACTCAAAATGATAAAAATAACAGTGGTGCAATATCTAATAATGTAAACATGAGATATAAGCAGATACTTGAGAAATGCAGAGAGAAATGCTAAGCCATTTTATTATATTGAGGAATGGAATGAGTCCAGGAGGTGATCAAAAGGACGACACCTCGACTTGCACCAAGCAAGTGAAGAAATACACTTAGAATAGCAAAGGAATGGCCTCTCTCTGAACTGCGTGGATGCTGCTGGAGAACTGCCGTGCTAGTCAAATGAGGATTTGGGGTTTTTCCCCTCCTCAGAAAATGCTGAAACTTTGGAATCCACCTCTACTCAGAAAACCCAGAAAATCCCAGAAAGCTTTCCTGAAATAGTTGACCCCCAAAAATTGCCCCCTTGGGGAATCATACAATCCCTCAAGTCCCTGCGCTGCCACTGAGTAGAATCCTCCAAAATACTACCTGAAACTCTACCAAATCCTCCAATATGCAAGATTTGATCCCTTGCTCAATATCCCAGCTCAACTCCTCCACAAACCCCCAATCCGGAATTGCCTCTAGAAGAATTACGTCCCTCTCTCTCAAGACTGCGCAGTCCTCCAATGCTCAGCTCCACGTCAATGCCAAAGATCAAAAATATTAAAAAAATACTACTTAAAATACCTTGCCCAAGTAGGCACTCGAAGTCCCCCGGGGCTAAGGGTGAGATCTCTGAACGGAGACACTCAGTGCACTAAACAGTGTTGCAGACAAGCTAAACAGTGAGCGTGCTCCAAGTTGAAGTGACTAGCTCAAATTCTCATCATCAAATGCAAAAATGAGGAGGCTCCTCTCTCATTTATAGCATTGGCCTCTCTCAATCCCAAGGCTCACCTCCTCCAACGTAATCTCCTCTTGCCACATGTTCCTTTTCCCATTTGTGCAGCCCCTCCAAGTGTCTGCATGGGCCCCATCTCTGCGCGGTCCTTTGGCCCCCTTGGCTCCCCTTTAAGTCACAATGTTGTGCTATTAGGAAGTGAATTTTATTCTAAAAGTGAGTTATTTCCCCTTTTCCTCACCTTTTTATTTACAAATAACTATAGAAGGCAAAAATTGAGCAAAATTGAATATTCCAATTAGCCATGGCTAATTAGGAATATTACAACCTCTTCCTCAATCATGCCATTGAAGAAGGAATTATTCACATCCATCTGATGGATCTTCCAACCTATCTGTGTTGATAGTGCCAAAATGGATCTAATTGATAAGTACCTTGCAACAGGAGAAAAGGTATCATCATAATCAATCCCCTCTACCTATGAAAATCCATGGGCCACAAATCTAGCCTTATGCTTCTCCACACCACCATCTACAACTTGCTTTAATTTGTAAAGCCAAGGGGAGCTCACAACTGAATTGTTCGTTGTTCTCTAGACTACATCCCAAACACTCTTTCAAACTATAGAGTCATACTCCTCCACCATCACATCAACCCAAGCTGGTTGGTGCACTACTTCCTGAAAGGAAGATGGCTCTATCACAACACTTGCACCCATAAGTGCCATGTATCTAGTGTACCTCTCTCTTTACCTCCTTTGTCTATGCTGAGAAGAGGGTGCTCCCACATTCTCCCATGCATCATCCAACAATCTGTCAGCCTCTCTAGTGCGCTTTCTTCCCTCTCTGGAAGACTTTGTCTGATTGGATGTCTCCACTCCTGGAACCTCTACATGTGGTTGCTCCACATAAATATGAGGCTCCTTAACCTTAGGAACTAAAAGTTCGTCCTCCACATGTAGCTCAAGCTCCCTCTTAAGGGATACTTGCATAGCCTTATCCTCATCAAACTTGACATCTGTGCAAACCACTGTCATCCGACTAGTTTGCATGTACGCCTGATAGTTGTGGGGAGTATCAGTGTACCCCACAAATTTCCCCAACTCTGTTGTTGGCTCAAGCTTCTTCTGTGCATATTTGGTCACATGGCAATAAACTGATGACCCAAAAATCCTGAAGTGACCAACATCTAGCCTCTTACTAGAATAAGCCTCCTCTGGTGTCTTCATCCCAAGTATCCGTTGTGGGCTACGGTTCTGAACATAAACTATTATGTTGCATGCCTCAACCCACAAGTGTAGTGGTAGGCCATAATCATGCAACATCGCCCTTGCTTCCCCTACTATTATTTTTTTCTTCCTCTCGACCACCCCATTTTGTTGAGGTTTATGGGGTGTCGTCAACTCTCGTTTAATGCCTTCTAAAGCACAAAAGTTCTTAAACTCATTTAAGACATACTCAGCACCATTTTCTCGAGGGTGGAAGCTCATGAGGCTTGTCAAAGACTGGCAGATGGTTGTTTAAGATTTATCTCAAGATGAATATGAAGAGAATTGGGTTTGAAGGCCAGGATGGCATTAAATTGGGCTATAACTCCATATTGGCCCTTTTTTAACAATTTTTCCATCCGATGTGAGATAATGATAGGGGGAGCTCCCACCTGGAGTCCGCGGAGGGTATGTGTGTGGTTGTTCTACTTAAATCTCATATATAACTCTTTGAAATCCATTGTGATTGGGTCAAGTGTGCGAAGCCATTCAGCACCTAGGATAATGTCGCACTATCCCATGTGTATGGAAAACATGTGGGTCTTTAACTGATAATCCCCCAATTGAAGTTTGACACTTTCACAGCAGCCTTCACATTTCATTGTCCCCCCATCAGCAATTTGGACTTGGAAGTTAGAAACTATTTGGACAAAACAATTCACTACTTCTATGACTCTTTGATGGATAAAATTATGTGTACTACCACTATCAATCAAGACTACTACTAGGCGATGCTTAATAAAACCTCTGATTTTGAGAGTTTGGGGAGAAGAAATCCCTGCCAAAGCATGCAGCGAGATAACTAGTTCTTTAGGTACATTGTCCTGTTGGTTGTCCTCTTCTTCCTCCTCTAGTTCCTCAAGTGGTGGGGCTTCCTCCGATGAACTGTGATCAATAGCATCAATTTGAAAGAATTTGGGCTCCTTGCATTTATGCCCGGGGGAGTATTTCTCATCACAGTAGTAACACAATCCTTGCTTTCTTCTTTCCACCATTTCTGCTAGTGACACCTTTTGAACCTTGAGTGTTTGGGTAGTGCTTTGAGCCTGTGTGGGGTGACCCTTGGTGATGAAATTTGGGTGATTGGACTGGGCTGCTAATGCATGTTCTACTTCACAAGCTATCTTGCAAGCATGCGACTATGAGCTAGGGGGGTGCAGTCGGACATGGGCTTGTATGGCTTCTTTGAGACCACTAACAAAACATTCCACATAGAACTCATCATGTAGACCTCCAGTGTGGAAAGCTAAGGCTTCAAAGGCTATAATATATTCGTTCATTGTTCCTGTCTGTTGGATCTTAGTGAGACGACCCAAAAAATCAGATTCATGGTCAAAGTGATCCGTAAGAGATTTTTTGAATGTTTGCCAAGTCAAGGGCCTTCCATAGCAACATTGATGTCATTGCCACCATTGCCATATTTCATTGTCCAAGTACATGATACCCACACTAAGCTGTGTCGCATCATCCAGGATGTAATTCAGTGTGAAATATTACTCCATTTGTACTATCCATGCAGCCGGGTGAGAGCCATCAAATTTATACATGTCCATCTTGGGTGGTTGCATATGGGATTGTTGGTGGGTACCAAAGAGGTGAAGAGACTAGCTAGACTCACCCACAATGTTTTCATTTCCAATATATGCCTCCGCGCATTCCTCCACCTTTCCCTTAGAGAGTGTTTCATTTAAGTTCTTTAGCTGCAATATGACATATTTCAATTGTGATTCAAGGTTGTCAATCCTCTCATTGGCCATAGCTTGAGCTCTAGTTTGTACCATGCACAGATACGATGTACTTGAAATTTGGGACCGCCTGAAATTTTTGACACTAACAATTGAATGGTACCACCTTGCTTAGCTCGTCGACCTGATTCTTATGGGCTAAGTCACCTTGCTCAACATGTGACGTGATTTCTTTTTTTTTTTTACTCTGAACAGAGTTTTACTCCTTGCTTAGGAATACTACAGTAGCCGAATCCCAGAAATGTCAATGCTTCCCAAAGTCTTGCGAAAATCACACCCAGGTATAGGAACCCACACAATTAGTCAGATCTAAATGGCGATCTAATTGTTGCGATGGCTACAGAGCCCAAACTGCTAGATCTGGATGGCAGATTTGATGGATCTGAGAGATCTGAGTGGATGATCTGATAGATCTGAACGGTGAAACTGATTGCTACTACAGATTTGATGGATTTGATAGATCTGAATGGCTGATCTGATAGATATGAATGACGGAATTTATCGCTACTACTGTGAAAAAACCCCACCTGCGAGATCTGATCTGGCAAAGATAATGCATGATCCTGAGATAGAGAAAGGAACTATGGTCTCTAGGAGTGTCAGGTGCTACAGATCGCAATATACATAAGGGTCTGAGAATAGTACTCAGCCCAATTTTTCAAGGCACTAACCAAGGAGGATCAATTGTTCCCTTAGTTGTACAACCTCACTACCCTATCGCACATGCGACTAATCTCTCTGAGTGTTGTTCTCAGTGTATTGTAGTAGCAAGACGACCAAAGGTTTATCTATGGTGAGGTTTCAAGGGAGCTAGGGGGCTTCCAATATACCCAGAGGGTACTTGGAAGATAGTCCGAGCACAGTTATGTCTAATGTGCTACTACTCGAAGGGGTACCCACAGGGGTTACAAGGGAGTCCAACAAGCATGACCACCTCTTGTATTTCCTGTGTGCATGCCTCCCCAAATCCATAGGTTTATGCGCTCAACAACACATCCCATCGTTTAAAAACACCAAAACACATCTCTAGCCAAAAAACATTTGCTAAAAGTTGGAGATCCCACCGGCCCTCGAAAGTGCTCTGATACGACTTGTTATGGTCTTAACTTGCAAGACGATACCAGAATACCAAATATGCAAAGAAATATACCTAGTCTTATCACAAAATCAAGCACTGAAGGGCTACTGATCAGGTAGACTCTGTGTAACTGTTTCAGACCAATCTTTTGACTAAGGATTAGCCTCCCTAGCCTGAGAGGGCTCTCTCAAAAAAGTTATTGATTTTGATTGTTGATAAGAGGGCTAACT
>APFE030356445.1:23225-55326 GCA_000404065.3 Pinus taeda | reverse complement strand
GTTGATAATTTGGTTATAACTCTAACTCTATCTTCAATCAATAATTGATTCCTACCTTGCAGGCTTTGACACTTGGCTTCCTCTTCGTTTGGCTGAGATGGCATGAGATGAGCAATTAATGTCCCATGTTGGCTTTGGATACTGAAATCTTTGATCTTCTTCGTGTTGGCTGAGAATATCCCTAAATTTTCGGTTCTGGTCCTCCATCACCTAGCATCACCGAGTATGCAACAGTAGGTCCTTTAAGTCTTTAATAACCCAAGAATACAGGGCATCACCACGTTCCTAATATACTGGAGGCTTCTTTGATGGACATGTGTGCCAACCAAAATTTCTCGTATGCAGCTCCCTCTAAACCCTAATCACCGAGAATAAAGTGGCTTTATAACCAAAAATTCCAAACTTAGGTTAAAATATTTCACCTTTTGTTAAAGGTACACTTGGCATATGTTGAATGGCTGTGGCAGCTTCCTTTGATCCCTTTCATGTCACCTAGGTGTTCTCTTTGCCAATTTCTAATTATTCCATCAAACTGTTTGCCTACGTTTTAAAACAAGACCTACAGCAGTTTCGCAGTTTCGTAGCGCGCTGCGAAACTGTGAAACTGTTTTAAACAATTTCAATTTTCCTCTGAGATTTTAACTACTCTGCCACCTGATTGCAAAACTCCTTTTTACATTGGATATGTATAGCAGGGTTTACATGCCTTCAAAATAATAAACTTAAGCAAAATTTTACAAAACTTAGAACAACACCTTTCTTGGAATCAGCAATTTCATTTAGCAGCTAATTTACTTAGCTTTGCCTTCAATTCTGCAACCTCCTTTCTCATGGCTTTGTTTTCAGCTCTTAAATGCATGTTTGTCTTTTTGATGACTTTGGCCTATTTGAGAGCTGGAACTGTCTATGTGTAAACATCAGCCACTGAATCCAGCTGGCCTACTAGGTTTTTACTTCCTTCCAACACAGCTTTTCGATAATTCGCATACCTGACTGCAACCTCTCTAGTGGCACTCTTCATCTTAGCAATTTCCATTTCAATTGCCTCCAACTGGTCCTTTATGGCTATAATATTTCCTCCTTGGGAAATGATGACTTTTCTATTTGAGCCTTTTTTCTTGATTTCCTCTGCCTCCTCTGTTCTGGGCAATTCCTCAGATACCTCTGTTCTGGGCAGTTTCTCAGCTTCCCTTGCTTGCTTTCTTGTGAGAGGCCTTCTTGGTTTGAATTTAAATTCATCCCCTGGTTCATCAAACCTCAGTCTTTTTGAAGCCCTAGATTTCTTAGTGCTTTCCGGTGTTGACTGTGTCAAGTCAATGTGCATTGGTTCAATGTGCACCGGCTCAACTTGCTCAAACTCAATGGCCTCCAACAAATCACTCAAGCTGGCTTTTGATACCGGGCTTTCCTTAACAGCCACTGCTTTGCCTTTTTCTTTTCTTATTTGACTCCTGGTCCTCACCCTTGACACTTTTTCAGATTCATTTGGCCCAGGTACAGTCTTCTTATGCTGGGCTTCTCCTTTTGCTGATGGCTGAGGTTGTTCTTTAATAACCAGTGGCTTGACTGATTTTCTTAACTGTGACTTGACCTTCTTTTTCTCCTTAGCCTCCTTCTGAAGCTCAGCTATCGTGGGTTCTTCAACTGACTGCTCTTTTTCTCTAACGGGCTGTGGAGTAAGACCCGTTTTACTTTGAAAACCTGCCATGAAAATGAACGAATCCCAATCCCTACCTATTTTCTGAAGACCATTCAAAACTAACAATTTAACTAGACCATGGTGAAATAAAGATGTTTCACAGTCATCCTTTCTTAATTGCACTTTGTCACACAGTTTTCTCAGACTTCGAAACAAGTAAAAGGGAATGTCTATGGATGTTTTACCAATAAAATGCAACAGCAATTTGAAGTGGTAAGAATAGACTTTATTATATCTTCCCTCACAAGTTAAGTACTTCTGAATACAAGTGAGAAGCAGGGCATAATGCTCCTTAACATAGTTTCTAGGCACTGCTTTTGTCAGGTCCTCATTCACATATGCCTCTTTCAACAATTCTTTGCATGGATTCATATCGAACTTGAAGTTCTTAAACCATTCTTGTCCCCCTCTTGGGATCTTAGTTACTGCAGCTATTTCCTCCGGAGACACTTTAACTTCTAACATAGCTATTTTAGAATTCAAAGGTGAAGTTTAAAGCAAAATCCTTTGTTACCTGAGCATGGCCACCCTGCAGCTTCTTACAGAAATTCCAACAGTTGGCATCCTTGATGGCTTTCTTCACACCCTCATCTCTTAATGCTAAGTCTAAACCTTTAGGCTCTGTTCTCTGACATTTTCCAGACAGGTGTTCTCTCCTCTCCATCTTGCCTTTGAAATCTTTGCACTGACAATGAGCAACAGCTTCGACTGGAATGGTAATTCAATCCTTTTTTGGCTCAGCCTCGCTTGTAAACAGGTTCACTTGAAAGCAGCTTCACTTGCAAACTCACATATAATCATCACACGGGCTGGTCACTTATGTATCATTCACGATCATCATAAAGATCTATGCATATTAAAACTCATTTGAATTAATACTGATGTGCATGTCTGCAAATCTATTAGTGGAGTGATGGTTAATGAGCGTTTGGGAGGTACGAAAAACTGACATGAAAGGACGGAAATGGTGACTCATAACGGACTTGACCCTTTTAGAAATATTCGCTGCAGAACGCACGAATCTGCGATTTCACAGCGCGATTAGTTTTGAATTGTCATAATGCGCTGCGAAACGGCTTGATGGTGACGCTGCGAAATGGCTAAACAATAATTATGTAGCGAAACTGACCAATAAGAGACTGCGCTACGAAATTACGGAAAGGATCGGTGACATGGATTAGACAAGACATGTCTTATGAAAGCATGATGGTGGAGGATGACCGATAGGATTAGAGTACACTTTACATCAAACACCTTTAAAGCTTCAACCCTAAGTAAGAAACATAGACTAAAAACAATTTAACACCAACTTTAGACATTGAACTTGGACAAAGGGTTATATACAAATGTTTATAGTTCTAAGTGATAACACCTAGAACATAGAACAATGAGAAATAATAGCAAGTATTTTATTATTCAGAAAGCAATGTTCATTTGCCTCTTCGAGGGGGCAACCTCTAATAGAGTTGAGATCAATTACAAAATAAGACATGATGCTCCTCAAGGGGAGTCTCTATCCTTTATATAGGATTCATACATGCAATACCATGGTTCTTATTAATACCATCTATCTAATACCATGGTCCATTTGCAACTAACTGTGGTCCCTTCATTAAATGAGGGTTAACCACTTACAATTATTAATATGGGCTTTATTGACTCTTTATTTAACTATAACTATGACCCAATCCTATTACATAAATAAGGGGGTTAGGTTTGGACCCTAACATTCTTAAACTCATTTAAGACATACTCAGCACCATTTTCACTCTATAGATCTTTAACCATCTCTCCAGACTCTTTCTCTACCAACTCTTTGAACTCACAAAACTTTGTGAAAGTTTGATCCTTTTTTGTACTTAAAAAATACCTGGAATTTACGAGAATAGTAATCAAAAAATATAACATAAGTATTTGGCCATGGAAGCTATCAAGAATGGTCCACACACATTTGAATGGACTCTCTCCAGAATAGACTCTGCTCGACTATCTCTATCTCCAAAGGACATCTTGGTGTATTTTCCCAAAGTACAATCCTTTCATGTATCAACTTGCTCAAGCATACCTTTGGGAAGACCGGTAGAGATTTGTTGCAATATCTTCAAAGCCCCATGATACAGATCACCCAATTGCCTGTGCCACGACTCACCCACTTCTCAACTCAACATCTTTTCTATTTTTGAACTCAAAGCAACACAATCCTCTACCTCTCTCTTATGGAGATTCTAAACTTGAATCCCTATCTTATTTACTAGACTCCTTGCTATGTGTCGAACGAACGCCTTTCCTTTCGAAAAGATCACATCATATCCTCTATCCTCAAGCAAGGCAACCGATACCAAATTCTTTGTTAGTTCGAGTACATGCATAACATTCTTCAAGGTGAGTGGAGTTGCATGCTCCCTTTGAAAATTAATACTTCCCACACCAGTAACACTATACTTACTATCATCACCCATCTTGATATGCATCTTGAGATCCTTCTCCTCCAGTTCACTGAATAACTCTTTGTTACCAATCATGTGGAATGAAGCTCAATTGTCTAAGTACCAAACATTTCCCATAATTGAAGACACCTTGCATGCAGTGACGGAAAATTCCAATTTGAATTGGGAGGCCAAAGCCTCACCCACTGCCTCTCTTGAGGACTTCTCCTTGGACTTATTCAACGGACAAGTTGTAGCAAAGTATCCCATCTCGTGACAATAAAAGCATTTAACTTTTGTCATGTCCTTCTTCTTATCTCCATGATAAGAATCTGATTTGGAATGGGATATTTTACCTTTCTCCTTCGTTGCCTTAATTGCTAAGGCACAATTCTCTTCATCATTAGTCTTTGATGAAGAGCAACCCCTAGTGTTCCTCCTAATCTCATCCTAAATCAAATCCGACCATAGTTGTTCCCAATTTGGCAGCTTCTCTCAACCATTGACAGATTCTTGATAACTATTCCAAATATTTGGGAGTCTAAGGAGAGAAAGGCTCACCATATCCTCCTTGACAACCATGATTCCAACACTTCAAGTTCATCCTGAAATTGAGTGAACTTGGTCAAGTATTTTAGAATCATCTCACCTTTCTCCATCTTGATTTTACAAAGTTTATCCTTTAGTGCCAAATTCCCTTGATCATTGCTATTCTGATACAAGTCCATCAATTTTTTGCACATAGCATGCGGGTTTTCCTTTCCATGGAGACTCGAGACAATATTATCTTGAACTCCCTCAAGGATTATCTGCCTTGCCTTCACCACACACTTCTTCCACTTGACCAAGTTTTGTGCATCAGTAGCTGCTAGCTTAGGAATTACTTGTTCAACACAATACTTCAAGCCATTGTCCTCTAGCACAGCCTCCATCCTGTTCCTCCAGGCTATGAAATTTGAGTTGCCTTCCAAGGCATACTAAAGTCTCAACCCATGGAATGCTATCTTCTGATCCTAAAGTATGTATAGAAAATTTTACTTTCACCTGTAACCCAGAAACTCAAAAATTCCATATATTCTCTAGTATATTGTTCTTAGCTCTGATACCATGTAGAAAATCCTGTAGATTCACAAGCTAATGTAATTTGCTAAAGCAAGAGACAGGAATCTACTTATACTATTTACATCGGAAGCCAATAAACATTGAGAAAACAATAATCAATAGAGGAAGAGAATCAAAGGCACATAACACAATAAATATCTGAGGAAAACCACAACTCAAAACCCCACTATCTATTTTGTATTAATACAAAAAATAAAGATGAAATTACAATGATTTTTCTCTCTAGAACAATTCGAACACTCAACAAATTCAATCTCCAAATCATAACAAAGATTAAGGCCAAAGCTTAGCCTCTTCACAATCTCTCCAAGTCTCTATTCTAGTGCATAATTCATATGCAAGATAGCTTGTATTTAAAGGGAAATAAAACCTCTAAAAATTGTGCAATCCATCAAGGGTCAGTTCATGATTGCATGCACTATTAGCACAACTCAAAAAAATATAAAAGAAATAGTACATTATCCTGACACTCTGGTCTCAATTGGGCCTTTCTCATCAATCTCCACCATCAACGATGGCTTCATACACAAATCTTGTACCATTATTTTCCAGACCCAGATATGTACAAGGCTGCATTGATCTCATCAAGCCCTATAAACCCTTGGCATTAAAGAATCCCTTTGAAGCCAATATTTGGCTCTGATACAAATTGTTAAGAAATTATTTAGAGAACATAAATTAATATTGAGATTTACTGAGATGAAAAATATAAAAATAACCAGCAACAATCATAAACACATAAACACACATGTTTATCCGGGAAAACCCCAAATCCGTGGAAAAACCCAACCTAATGATATCTCATTAGCATTGGCCAAAACACTAGCCAATCCAACCAAGTGAGCCTTCATCGCTCACCTCTAGGCCTTGCATTACAATCAAGTCCTTCCAGCCTTTTATAAGCTCCATTACATATAATACCACGGGTAGAATATTATGGGTGCACAATACCATGTGCCGCAAAACCATCACTGTTTAACCTCGTCAACTTTGACTCTATCCCGAGTCAAGTTTACCTAACAATTACGGAAAACGCATAAAACAAGAGAGACACAGATATACGTGGTTCACCCAGTTTGGGCTACGTCCACCCCGAATAGCCAATCCTTCCTTTCTATTATCCAGCAAAATGAAGAGACACAACCTATAATAGATCCATTGTAATATCCTTTGTTTTCTCTCACAGTCTCACCTCTCTATTTCTCGCTTGGAGAATACACATATATTACATAGACTCAGTACAATACCCTCATACAAAGAGAGGGGTTTCCTTCTAGGGAAAAAACCCTAAACTAAACATAAGTTCTACTGTTAGATCATCCGCCTAATGAAAGTCCCAGATTGACTAGAAATTATTATACTTTTACAAGGCAATTTTACATATGTTTTTAGCTTCGGGGGTGCTGCCCCCAAACCCCTATTGGGGGACCGCTGGCCTCCGAACCCCCCAAACAGGGTGGATCGGCCCCCCCGGACCCCTGCGAGGGGGAAAAGTCACCCCCACACCGCCGCCGCATGGAGGGGTGTACAAACTTCCTGGGGTATACATCCGACTGAAACAAAGACCTCTAAACAATCATGCTCCATACTCAACAATGTCCCATTGATGTGGCCATACCATTTGCAACTACTCAAGAAAATTTGGATTATGTCTAGTCCAAAACCAACAGGGCTAACAACTTCACTGAGCGCATTCAACACATCCACTAGTAGGTTCATAATATATTGGATAGGACCAATGCTAAGTACAAACAGTGTCATGATTAGCATCGTGTGTCATACAAGTTCCAAGTGGGTGACAAAGTTTGGCTGCACTTGTAGAAGGAGCTCCTCGCTAGACCCCAATGCAAGCTTCGCCCACTCTGATATGGGTCATACACCATCACCAGGGATGAAAGGGACAATGCCTTCAAGTTCAACATTCCATTGATCCTTAGTCTGCACCCAGTGTTCAATGTAGATGGCCTTCAACCATACTTTCCACCATTGTTGGACACATTTGACATTGCAAAAGAACTCATACAAACATAGCTAAACCCAGACTGCATTGAAAGGCCAAAACTAATCAGACCATGGACACATATATCAGTAATACTTTCCAGTAGAATATCCAACTATATCGGATTGTCAAAGCTATCCAACTCCTACACCAAGGCAAGTGGCTCACTATGGACCAAGTTTAGCAAAAGTATCCCCATCCCATGGGGGCACTCAACGTAATGGGGACCATTTATTCCTAACAGGGGAGGACTAATCCAAATGGATATTGGTGGCCACCCACCTATTCCACTTGGACCCCAAACACTAGCTCTTTCATTTTTTTAGTTTCCTTGATTATAGCATAGTTTACTATTTTTGGTAGTTTTTTTGGTCCTAAACTTTTGGAGCCATTTTGAAGACCTAAACGACTTTTTTTGGAAAACCGAGCAAACATAAGAATTTGATTGATGTTTAAATTAAAAAAAAATTATTCCTTAGATAGATATTCCTAATGAGGCATTGTGCACGTCAAACAAATATTGTATGTTACTACCACAGTAAGTTGATGTACCAATTTACCCAAACGAGGCCCATAGTTTTGCTGCTTCATCTCCTAAGATTAGGTTTTTGTATGTTTATGGTTTTCCATTGTTTCTCAATAATAAATAGGTCTTCGAGCCTCATTGTAACACAATTCAAAGGCATGTAGCTGCCACATCTCTTCTCAGAGATAAGCTACGATCACCCAAGATAGTTTATTTCCATTTTGTTTGTAATTATATTTCGGTATTTGATATTAATGAAATAAAGTGTTATTTCTGCTACATCTCTATATTTACGGTTGCATCTATGTTTTTTTGTGTTCTTTTTTACGTTTGGATCAGTAGTAGAGCTCCAACAAAAAATTGACTCTCATATTTGTGTAGTGTTTGTTCTAGATAATCCTTATAATCACGTAGAATAACTCAGTAAGACCCTCACCGAGATGCACATCTCATAAGGAGAACTCAAGAAGGTACAAATGGATTTATAAAATTCCAAGCGTGCCCTTGGACAAAAGGAGAAATGACTGGAGACTTTCAAGAAAAAAGCAAAATTAATCTGAAAAATCTATAAGCAGCAAACCAAGAAATTACTATACTGAAAGACAAGCTGAAAGGTAGAATGTCCCTCCTCCAGGCCAAACAGCTGATATGGGATGAACTAACAACAAAGATGAAGATTAACTGGGAGTATTTAACTCTTATGGCAAAGAACAAAGTTGCAATCAAGGACTATGAGTTCTTTATCCATGCCAAGGAGGAGGATGAGTAATTCTGAGACAACTAAAATATTCATTCACTATTTCAATGAAAAACCGCTAAGTTATTTGAGGGATATAGACATGGTAGACTAAATCACTACAATATTATAAGCCTCCAAGATGATCTAGAAGGAAGCAGCCAAGGCTAAGGCTGATGAATATCTAGAAAATTTGTTAAAGGATGTTGTTGCATTTGACTCAGAATTCGAGCAGAGGGTTAAACCTGGACTTCCCAACTATTGGGACCTCATAGTAGGATTCATCGCATGAGATAATTAAAATCAGATTCTTATAGAGTATACGAGCATATTTGATCCCTCCCATGAGAAGACCTCCTCCTTAAAGACAAAGACAATAGTGAACTATCTAAGGAGAGATTTCCTGCTGTTATGGCTAGTGAAGACCTTATTTTTCACCAGGCCAAATTATGTAGGGGTCATAGGTCTTAAGATATCCTATAAAAGTTTCTTTCGCACTACTCTACCAATCCCAACACTATGGAAAAAATGTGATCAGTTCATCAACCATCCATAACTCTAGATCATTGACCCAACAACTCTTCCTCTAGAACCTTGCTAGCAAAGATAAAGATTTTTCTGATCATGTCAATCATGACATTTTGTTGTTTAATATTTTTGTAAATATTCCATTTCAATAAATGAACTCAAGTTAGTTAGGATTCAGTTAGTACAGTTGTGAAAGTTGCATGCTCGCACCATTGTTGTTATGATGAATCATTAGTATATCAGTAAAGAATATTTTGTAAGTGGTACTCATCTTGCGACCCTATAAAAAATTGTTTATGATAGATTTTGAAGAGTTTGAAATTTTGTTTCAAAGAGGCTCTGGAATTGTTAATGGAGAAAGGGAAAATCTCTACTCTATTTACAAATTAATAAACAATTGTGGTGATTCTTTCTTACTTAGGGTTGTAGTATGTATTATTTTTTGTGTTCATTCCATTTATCTTTGTTTTCTTCTCATATGACATGTAATAGTAGCTGATGGCTTTATTTTTATGAAATCATGGATTCATCTATGTATAAAGTTGATCTAAGACACCTATGACTAATAATATCTGATGTGCTTAATATGTTGTCCATTTAATCTGATATATCATTTCAATGTTTTGTTTATTCATTTCTTACTGAAGTCTGAAGCACTGGATTCTATGCTAAACCCAGCCAATTTGATTTATTTTCTTCATATTCTTCTTTCATGCTTACTACAATGACCAAAAAACTATGTGCTTCTATAAGTTAGCCACCAGATCTTGATATTAATTATTTTATGAGTTTTGTTTTATATCAATTTCATCTACCCTCTTGAAAGAGATTTTGAACCAATTCTATTTTAAAAAATGTGTTCAATGTTGAATGTAAGTGAACAATTTCTGCAAATCTTACAAACACTTTTAAGATGTCCTAGGCATGTATCTGTACTCAACCTTAGGGTTGTCTCTAGGAGCTACAACATATTTTGGTGCCATCATCGAGGATCGAACCAGAATATTTTCCCTGGGTATGACAATTCTACACCCCTTGGTTAGGTGAGAAAAAGGGGTGTGGGTTGAAGATCTCTCACCTTGTCAGCTCCACCATTTAAATCTTCATTTGATCACCATGGCTTTCAAAATGCCTCATACTTGTTCTGACACTTCTCAATAGAAATCTCCCCCTACATTCAACTGTAAAAAATTATATCCAGGAGGATTTCTAAAGAGAGGACTCCCATTACCTCAGATCTTGTGATCTCATTTCTTGAGGTGTCAACTTCCACCTCTCAAAAGGTTGATAAACACTACTCTAAGTCCTCTTCCAAAGTTTTTCAATGTCGAGAAGAACATTGCCCATTGTTTACCTCATTTTCCTCAAGAGTCAAATCTAAAGGAGCATCCATCAATTCACCTCCTTTCACATTCCATACCTTCACAAAAGTTGAAGAGGTCAAATATATCCTTTTTACTACGGTGACTCAGAGCACTGGTAACATTTCGTCTCAGCTCTGTATAGCCACAATCCATATAGCTCCCCAACTAGGCCCTATGGTAAATTTTCTACCACCTCCATTGCAAAACAAGCTTGTCCATAGTTTTCTACTTAATAAATATACTCCACTCATTTTGCAACAACCCTTGAATGGGATTCCACAATATTACCTTAAACTCTTTCCAAGGGTCACTAGAGAGGTTTATATCTCATCCCAAAAGCATATAGAAACCTTATGTTCATTTTCTAAGAATTTGAATGTAGAACATCTAGATGTAGTACAAAGACCCTTTGTTCAGTCTTTGGATAGAGAGTCCAGGAAATGGTTCAAGATTCTACTAAATGATTCAATTAATTCCTGGGATGAGATAGAGAACTCTTTCATGCAGAAATGGGAGAGAAAATGGATCATTCTTATATTCTTACAGAATTCAATCCAATGAAGAAAAACAGAATGAAGATGTCTCAGAATTTATAAAGGTATTTAAAAAGTTATTAATAGTCTTCATATTGAAATTAAACCTTCACAGGTTTCTTCCAAAGTTCTTTCTGTCGGAGCCTTTGAACCATAGCTTGGGTTTACTCTCAGAGAAATAAAGTCTCATACTTTGGATCAAATCCAAACAGATGCCCTGGAAGTTGAAGCAAATTTCACCTCCACTAGAAAATGGAAAGGGAAGGTTGAATACAGTGATAGGAGAATGGAAAAGGAAGAATTCAATTCTTCGTGCTATGTAAAGGAAACCCAAGAACAAAAAATAGATGAGTTGAACAATATAATAAGGAATTTGTCTAAAAAATGTGTAACGATGGAGTTTGAAAACAAAATCCCCCCTCAACAAAGTCAACCAACTCTTAACAGAAATTTTAATCCTTAATATAGGTGGTCACCCTTGTAGCTCTTGCAAAGGGAGAGAAAGGAACAAGAAGAGCATATTCAGCCTCCTTTGTATTTAGAAGATGATATTGAGGAGAATTTTGATGAAACTATAGAGGTTCAAGAAAACCAGTTCTCTTCTCTTTCTAAGGGACAAAATGAAAAATACCCACCACTAGGGTATTTTTTAGGTCTAAAATGGGCTTCCTAAGGAAATCATAAAATAATAGTAGAAATAATAAAGTAAGATTAGATTACATCATCAAATTTTAGAGGTAAGAAAGAAAAAACTATTATTTCAACTCATATTTTCAACTTATCTCGTTATGGGTTTACTCAAATTTCGAGTGGCAACACTTGTTGGATGCATAATTTTTTTCCTCATCCAAGGAGTAACCATGTTGCATACTTTCAATGGACCCTGCTGCAAGAAAAATGAGAAATACATGAAAAAATGTGATTGCAATCACGTTTGTTCATGTATTTCTCATTTTTCGTGTAGTAGGGTCCATAAAAAGTATGCAACATGGTTACTCCTTGGATGAGGAATTAAATTTTTCATCCAATGAGTACTCTTGCTCAAAATTTGAGTAAAACCTTAGCATGGTAAGTTGAAATTATGAGTTGAAAAAGTAGTTTTATTATTTTATTATTTTTTAATATTTTTACTTTTTTACTCCAAAAATGGTGAATCATCCCCCATGGTTGACATCAACATCTTGAATCCTATTGGTTCTTATAAAGTTTATTTTGGTTGTAAATCTTTCTTAGGAGGCCCATTTTAGACCTCAAAATTACCCTAATGTGGATGATGATGAGACAAATAATTATTGTAAACAGTTTTTCGACTTCATGCAAGCTAGTGACATAGGAAATTTGATCTTAGGTCATCTAGGAAAAGGTCTACGTTGCAGGATTAGAATGAGGAAACTCTCCACCCAAGTCCCCATAAGCTAGTATATCAAGCAAATAAACCACTCAACCTTGTCCCACCTGCCAAAAAGGAATCCTTCAATCTCATTCCCAATGTGTCTAGAGCATCCAAAATGAAGAAATTTACACCACAAATAAATTCGATATGTAATGAGGGAAAATAACCTACTGAGTTTGTTAAAATTGATAGGAACCCCTCTGCCTTCAATCTTTAAAAAGAGCTAGATAAAGTCAAGACAGTTTTCCCTTTGACCAAATTATTGAAACAACCAAGCTATAAATCTCAAGTATCTCAGTTTATGATATCACCCACCACTACCCTCCTTCATGATAGCCTTAACCTATAAGAAGAAAGACACATGGTTGTATTGGACCACATGTGGAGGAGAAGGACCCTTCCACAAATCCATTGTAGTTCACCTTGGTTATATATGATCTGCTACTACATAACTATATGCTTGACTTAGGAGCATATCATAACTTAATGCCACTAGCTGTGATGGAACAGTTGGGACTACAGATAAAAAAACCATACAAATATTTATATTCCTTTGATTCCAAAAGAGTAAAGTGCCTAGGAATTATTAAGGATCTAGTCATTAATTTGCCTCAAATCCCAAAAAAAAGTGTAGTAATGGATATTGCAGTTGTTAACATTCCTCCAAGATCTGAAAAGTTTTTTTTCCAGGTCATGGGGGATGAAAATTGGGGTTCCACTAAATTGGATATAACATACTCTACCATTCTAGTGTTTGGTGGAGAGGATCATTGATTATACATGGAATCCATATTTGTGAATATCGTTACAAATTAAAACTACTCAAACAATGCCCCTGTGCACAGTAAGAAGAAATATTTTTATTGTCTGTTATTAGAAGAAGATGATCAAATCATGTGAGATACCGAGGTGGAATTTCCTACCTTGCTGGGTAAACAAATACTTAAACATGGTCAGGTATGGAAATTGTATTTCGATGGTGCTTATTCAAGGGAAGGAAATGGAGCAGGTATATTGTTGATATCTCCATAAGGTAATTTTAGACTTTTTTTCTTTCAAATAGGAATTTTAGGCCATGAACAATGTAGTTGAATATGAAGCATTACTGTTGGGTTTGCAACCTGCCAAAAACTTTAACATTGGTTGCTTCTCTATGTATGGGAACTAAAACTTGGTGGTGAAGCAAGTAAAAAAATCAATGTCAAACAAAACACCCAAGATTGAAGTCTTATAGGAATGAAGTATGGGATTTGGTGAAAAACATTTTCCTAGATTTCAATATCCAGTTCTTTGCTAGAGAGTGAAATAAGATGGCCGCCTCTTTAGAAATTACTGCTAGTAATTTCAAACCCCCTCAAACTCCCTTTCCTAGATACGAAGTTGAGGTCAGTTATAGGCCTTCAGTACAATACAATGTCAAGTAATTTTAAGTGTTTGAGGATGAAGAATAGATCAAACATTTTATGGAGGTTATTGGAGAATTCTCAAACTCAGTGATTGATACGGAGGATGAGAAGATAGCAGATGAACAACAGGTTGGTTGGGAGGCATATATTTCTATTCAAAAAGTATTTCAACTAAAGGAAAATACCATCCCCAGAGGGTTGGTTCCATTGGAAACATTGTTTAACTCAAATGATGTGGTTGCTAAACCAATTGAACAAGATCATGAGGAAGATGTGTAAGATTGTAAATTTGGCACAAAAGAATATCCTAGAGTCATCAACCTAGCTAAAGGAGTCCCAAAAGAATACAAACAAATATACATTTACCTTTTTAAGGATTATATGGATGTGATCAACTGGTCATATGATGATTTGAATAAAACAAGATAAGCTTCCTTTAAAAATTGGAGTGAAACCATACAAGCAGAAGCTCGAGCAAGTTTTTCCTTTGTTACTCCCTTCAATTGAAAAGGAAGTGAAGAAATTGTTAAAAGGCTAAGATTATTTTACCCTTGAAATATTCAGATTGGGTTGCAAATTTAATCCCTTGTAGGAAGAAAAATGGGGAAAAAAGGCTATTTGTAGACTTCATAAATTTGAATAAGGCCTTGCTGAAAGATAACTACCCTTTGCATAAAATGGAATATATTTCATAAAGTAGTAGGGTTTGCCCAAATTTCAGTGATGGATGGTTTCTCCAGATACAATCAGGTCGTTGTACAACCCGATGATCAAAATAAAACAACTGTTACCACATGTTTGGGAACGTTTATGTATGTTGGAATACCTTTTGAACTCATAAATGTTGGAGCTACTTTCCAAAGGGAAATGGATATATTATTCATTGGAAAAAGATAAATTTGTGGTGATTTACCTGGATGACATAACTGTTTTCTCGAAATCATATGAATAGCACCTCAAACACTTGCAGCTCACTTTTGCAAAATGCAAGATGTATGGTATGTCCTTAAACCCCAAGAAATCATAGTTTTCTTTAAGTAAAGGGAATTTGTTGGGCCAAATTATGGCAAGCGAAGGAGCGAATGTTGATCCTAAAATGGTGGATGCTATTAGAAATATTCGATTACCAAGGAATAGGAAATAAATTCAATTTTTATTGGGCATAATATTTTTTCTAAGAAGATTTATACCAAACTATGATGAAATTATCAAAGAAATCACATAAATTTTAAAGAAGGATAGGGAGGTCATATGGACTATTTAATCTTGGAAGTCATTCTCTAGAATAAAAAAGGATTTTTTAGAATCCTCAATTTTAGCTATCCCAGATTATCGTAGGCCATTCCTCATTTTTCCTTTTGCCTCCTCTAACACGGTGGTAGTTGTTTTATAGTAGACAAATAGTGAAGGAGAAGAGTAGCCAATTTCATTTTTCAGCCAAGTATTGTGATATGTAGAGTTGAAATATAATATTTTAGAAAAATAGCCTATGCCCTTGTCAAATCTCTGAAGGCCTTTCAAATTTATGTCTTGTAGTCAAATATAATAGGTTATGTTCCTAAAATTGTTGTGAAAGATATTCCCATGTAGGGTGATAGTTGTTATACAAAAAATTGACCTCCTCATCAACTCAAAGGGGAAAGACATGATATCTAAAGCAAAGACCATAATCATAGGCCTTGGTTCCACACTAACGTTGGCTATGCACTAACAACCTACTTTATAAAGCTTGTCTGCAAGCCTAGGGGTGTGTTAGTGACCCTACTAACTCAAGTTGCTGGTAAGGGAACAATGTTAGTGAAACATGGTGAAGTTCCAAGGGTCAAAGGAACAAATTAAATCATAAATATCTAGATATTTGTTCCTAAATTTACTCAAGAAAAGTAAGGAAACATCCAAAATCGACCTATTTGGAGGATTTATAATCTGAAAGAAGGAGGCAAATGGGAAAGAGTTGAAAAGCATGGCAAGTTCATTGCTTTTGCCCTAGGGAACTCAAAGAGGAGCTTGGCATCCCTAACTCAATTGATATATAAGCAAAGCTAGCGCTATTGTGATGGAGGTCAGAGCATTTGAAAGGATAGCATACTTTACTTTTGAGCATTGTCTCGTATCATAAGAAGTGAGCAAGAAGGGAGAGAGAGAGAGAGAAGTTGGAGGGGTAAAGTAAGGCTAATGCAACAGATGGTTGTAATCACTCTTCCAATATTAATATAGAACTGCAGTTGTACTATCTACTCTGTGGTGTTGGTACTATCATTCATTAAGTTGTTTGTCTAGTAACTATTCGCATGAGTAGCTTAGTTATATGTAATTAGATGTTCTTTATGTATTCATGTATTAATTATTAGAGTTGTATGTTGTGATTATGCTTGTCTCTTCTATGTGCAGGACTTGATCTGGAGCTAGCTCAAGGGACTTCCACCTAGCTACATTGCGCTCTTCAGAAAATCTACACAGAGGCTTGAGGTAATCTCCTTCTCTTACTTTGACAGTTAGTTATTGTTTATGAACATGCATGTAACTTTGTGACAGTTGCAGATAATCTTATAGTTTGTCGAAGGTCCCGGGAAGACCTTTGAGGGTATCTTCATTCTCCATAGACCATGCATTTTACCCCATAGCAGAATTGGCGACTCCGCTGGGGACTATACATCTAGTTCCCGGTTTGCCTGGACAGTTCTCAGTTTTCTCCTCCTTCTAATAGCTCCCTATACTTCTGAATTCCCTTTCTGACCCACCAAAAAACTTGTTGCATCTACCTACATGTATTCATCTCTGAATCTGATCTAGAAAGCCCTATTTTTGACTGATTTTCCACACTAACGCAGGTTAGTAGACTACACAGAGCTTTATGAAGCATTGTGTCTATTCACAAGAAGCGTTAGTGGACCTATTAACTCTCTATAGCCACTGTTACAGATCGTTAGTCTCCAAAAACCTTGATTTACAGTTGTTTCTGTAAGCCAAAACGAATAGGAAGCCTTCTCATGGACTGAAATAAGATCTGTTACTACATTTTGCTAGCAAAATTGGTGTCCAATTTTTTTTATTTTTTTTTGGGAAATAAGTTTGTTTTTCTTTCTTAAAAGCATTTTTTATGAAAGAAAGACCCACATTTTTTATTCATCCTTCTATTTAGCTGGTTAAAAGCTGCTCTATTTTGGTTTCAAGTAGTTTTTAAGAATATGAATATGTGAAAGAATCTCACCTGTAGAATACATCTTCTTTTCATCGAATTGAATTTTTTTTAAGCATTTCCTTGTGCATGATTTATTGAGTCAGAGTCTCATCACATTTCATATGTCAACTTCCCTATCGAAGACAATAATTAAGTACACATAAAATTTACCTAAAATCAATCAGTAACTCTTTATTGAGCAAACAAACATTAGTGCAGGCTAGGATATTGGGCTAAGCAGTGTGAGTAAACTGCCCAAGGTCCAAAACCAAACTAGTGTCACTAAAAGAGAAAAAAATTCCTTCTGCACTCATTCTAGTGGGACCACTCCAATAAAAGAGGAGCAAAATATGAGACAACATCAGACTATAAGTAAAGGTAGCCCGCCTTCTCTTACAACTCCTTTGGGTATTCTGTGTATTGGGGATCCCTTCGGAGATTTCAGAGCTGAGTCGGGGACTCAAGTATCCTACCCACACAGTGTGTTGTATACGACTATGTCCCCCTAGTGGTGTCTATGATCTGAGGTATCTTTAGTGGAAAAAATTTTAAGGACTTACACAAGCTGACTGGGTTGGGCTATCCTGGTACCTAACACAGACAGATCTACTCTGTCTTTAGTTTTTGGGAGTGTGCTCATCTTCACAAGAGTACTTGGTCCCTCAATCTAAGGTTCGAGCGAAGCTCTAGAGTAACTGTAGCTATACATCTAGCCATCCTTCTCTATTATTCATTGAGATATTGGGTTTCATCTCCAGTGATTGGTGCTTATCATACATCATAATTTCCCTCTGTTTGCTAATTGATCAACTTAGTGTAATTTTTATATATTTTTAGGCACTCAAGTGTTATCATTTTGAGACTTTAACAAATATCATGATAAAATTTATTGATAAAAATTAATGGTCACCGTGGCTACATACAGCCCTTGTCGTCAATCTAGACGATTACTAGGACTTCCTCCACTCATTGTGGAAGATCCACCGAGCTCCAGTGAACTAGATTCCCCATCTTCGGGGAATCAGTCTCCCAAATCTCACATAGGATCTATTTGGACAACTGATGATTCAGTTTTTCTAGAGAATTTCTTATCGAAGGATTCCTTCCTCCATTAAACCCTCAACTTACAAATCCATCGGACCTAATCTTGGATCCCACAGTACCTGTACTTCTTGCTTTAGTAGCTGGAACATTTCCATCTATCCCATCGACAACTAATGGGTGGTGGGACTTTAGGGACACTTTTGGTCCTCCACCACTTCCCTAGTTGATAGTCACCACAACATTGGTAATGGCAAACCCTACTATCCCATTTGTCCTAGGTACAACCACATGACACCCTCTATGAGTGGAACCTAGTCGATGCTGGGTTCCACCTCTTTAGTGTCAAGCTACATACCTTTGACAAGTGTTACATATAGCACTCCCTATAACGCTCAATATAGCAAATAGGCATGGTTCCCATCCACCAAGAATATGGTCGACTGTAATTGTACAGTTTGATTCCCCAGATTCAAATCTCTGGGGCATTCCCAATATGCACATGCTGGTAGAGAACGTAACTGTTCCCCCTCCGTTCTCAAGCATGCATGGTCAATCGCTAATTGACATGAGCAATCCTTATGCCAATCAAGGACCAATGGCTAGTTCTATGACAGGCAGGAATCCTCTAGGAGGTCCCAACCAATCCATGGGGGCACCCTATTCAAATATTCAAATGAGTCAAGGGGGCACCGCTTATCCTAGGGGCAATTCTATACCCCAGTATCAAAATCCTCATGGAAATCCACTCTACAACACCATACCTCAAAGCAACTGCTACACCACGCAGCCCATGTATAATATTGGGAGTCAAATGATGGGAGTGCAAGGCTCCTCAAGCCAATTGTCATCGCCCTGGTTCGAGTCAGCGGCACCACACTCTCTTCCTTTTTTGGCAACGTTGGATATACCTAACTTGTACAAACTCACAAACGACCCCATATATCATAACTTACAATGGCCGTCGATCCTGCATAAGATACCAACAGGCATCCCCAAGTTCGATGGTAAGCAAGGGGAGGATCTAGGCACCCATATCACCACCTACCATCTTTGGTGTGTTTCAAACTCTATGGTCAATGATAGTGTCTGGTTACATCTTTTTCCCTGAACCCTCACTGGAAACATAGCTAAATGGTACATTGAGTTACCACATCCGTTAGTGAACTCCTTCGACGCTTTAGCGATGGAATTCCTAAAGCACTTCCAGCTACCCATCCATTATGATACTAGGACAGAGCTCCTCACTTCATTACATCAGGATACCTCCAGCCACATGTCCCATCATATGCATGAATGGAAACATATGCAAAGATTAGTCAAAGCTCCCCTCCCAGACTATCTCTTATCGGATTGGTTCTACAAGTCCTTACTCCCACAAATCGCTAAAGATGTCGCTTTAGGTGGTGCAATCACAAAATACCAATCTATACGTCGTTCCCAGAACTTAGATCTGATATATTCATAGTTTGGCACTCTTTATGATGTAATCCCCAATTCCCCTCATAACTCCAATGTATCTGCTACTCAACACCCTAGAGCGCATGCCGGCGAGATTGTCGACAAAACCTCTAGGGATGCTATAAAACAACTCAGTGGTCACATTTCCCAGATGATAGTGGACCCCTCTACCAAATTGATTTCTCTTCCTACCACTATGATAAACTTTGTACAATCAATGCAAAAGACTGATGGTAAGAACAAGAAGAATAAGAAAAAGACCGCTTCTTCTGAGGAGCAGTCAACAAAGTAGTCAAACCCAAAACAAAAGGCCATTGCGCTTCCTGACGATGGAAAGGATAAACCCACCATATTTCCTTGCAAAATCTACTTTGAAGACCAATTGACCTATCGTTGTCTATGTCTTTAGGAGTGCAGAGAATACATTGCTAAAAAGGATACTGGTTGGACCCCCGCTGTCCTAAAAAATCCTTTTCCTGCTCAGCAACAGAAAAACCTAATTGCCAACCAACCGCAACCCTCACAATGGGGAACAATGGTTCAAAACATCCTTCAGCTGGTGAAGGATCTTCTACCATTTACACATTTGAAACAGTAGATCTACAAACATGAGCCAAATCTTATGGAGCTCCTATTGCTCATGCAGAGGAACCTTCCTCAAGTCCAAACCCACTGCTGCCCAACAATTTGTTTCTATGAAACCTTTGGATAGATGATTGCGCGAGGGTACTACCACACTTTGCTTTGAGCCTTCTACGAAAGGCTGGTTGCGGACCTTGTAATTTTCCCCCCCAAAGGGGCACTTTGATGAAAAATGCACAATACATTTGCACGTGCCGCCCAAAACTACAGCATTATAGAAGACTTGGCACAAGCGCCATCAGCTATGTCAGCGCTCAAAGTATTACAAACATGCCCAACACAATAGAAAGCCTTGATTTTGGCTATTGGTGGTATCAATCCATAGGATTCCATGCTTGCAATTTTCGACATGGAAAAGTGTAAACCTCCCCATTCTCACCAGCTTGCATGTCAAATGCAAATTACTTTGAAAGGTAAAAGTATACATCGAATTGTCATTAACAAAGGTGCATCTACCTGCATCATGTCAGCTTCATGCTAGCTCGCCCTGGGTTCTCCAACCCTATCCCCACCGTTGAACTTCCTTAAAGTTTTTGACGGCCACACTTTCATCCCAAAAGGTTACCTGGCTAGCTACCCCATCACTTTGTATGGGAAAATGGTAACGGTGGACATAGAAGTCATAGACAAAAAACTTGACTATAATCTCTTATTGGGTCGCAATTGGACATATGCCATGATGGCCATAGTATCTACTATCTTTCACATCATCCTATTTCCATTGGATGGAAAGGTAGTTACAGTAGATCAATTGTCTTTCTGCACCCCTGATTATTCACCATTACCAAGTAGTTTCGTACCCCTAGTAGGTGGTGTGCCTAACTCTTACGTCAGTCTCGGTACCAGTATATTGAAGTTTGCTTCCCTCATGGGTTGTTTTCCTCTTTAGCCACACAAGGTTCCATAGATGGTCAACATGATTTCATCTATTCCTCGTGAACAGACCGATCCATGGATCCTACCAGCTCCTTCAGACCTTGACACATACAGAGACCAAACGCCACTGTCACCAGCTAAACTAGCCTACCAAACCATTCAATCTGCATCTGCATCTTTGGTCACATTGGTTATGGCCAATGGTACCACTGCCCCTCCCATAAACGCTCCTCCTTTCGATCTACTTGATCAAGTCCTACCTATGAATGAAGTTAATCGAGAAATCATGAGTTTAGGAGAATGACCTTGGGAGGATTGGCACCATCATGTTTCAGTATTTGATTCAGACACGATGCCTCTTCAAATCTTGTCCCCAGACATACCATAAAAATTTTCCCCACCCTATATGATCCTCCAAACTTTGGAGGTGGAAGGAAACATGGGCAATAATCCAAAACCATTTCTTATCGATATTTCTATCAAGATAGGCACTATGGAAAGCATTTAGATTGGAGCCGATTGCAATCCTGAGGAAATTGCAAGCTTCACCTGCCTATATAAGGAATTCCACAATGTATTCACCTGGTCTCATGATGAAATGCCCAGCATTAATCTGTCTATTGTCGCACATGGGATCAAGCTTTATGATGATGTAAAACCCATCGAGTGTTAGATCCCTTCCCTACAAATAGCCATTGAACTCCTGCCCAGCACTACTGCCAAAGAAGAATGCTTACTATACCTTAATCAGCTAGATGAAACCCATTGAGATGCCAAATTGTCACTCGAGGCTCACAAGCACTGGGTAAAATCCAAATACGACAAAAAGGTTAAGCTTCGTTCTTACCAAGAAGGCGACCTTGTTTTACTCTATGATCAAAAACATGATCTCTTAGGGGTAGGAAAACTTCAACCCTTATGGCTAGGTCCCTATATCATCAAGAAAGTCCTCTCAAAAGGGGCATATGAACTACAGGACTAGGAAGGAGTCCCACTCAAGGAGCCCAGAAATGGGCTCTATCTGAAAAACTATTATGCCTAGTATTGTACTAGGCATGTGCTTTGTAATTTTATGCAATTCTCCAAAGAACACTTTTCTTTTATGGGATATTTTCTTGCTCTCAAAAAATGAAACATCTCTGATTTTTTCATCGTTGCGCTCGTTAAACATATATGACGATGGTCTAAGCAACTCTTTTTTGCTCTTTTTCTAGCTCATTTGACTGAAAAATACCATTAGAGAATTCTTTTTATGCTCTTTTTTCTCGCTCATTAAACTGAAAAAATCCCAAGTTTTGTCTTTAGGCTCGTTAAACTTTATAAAGATGACCCGAGCATTCTTTTAGGTACTTTTTTCGCTCATTAAACTGAAAAATACCTAGTTTTTGTTACGAGGCTCATTAAATATATATGACAGCAAACAAGAGCACTTGCTTTTTTGGGACCCTTTCTCACTCTTAAAATCGAAAAATCCCTGAGTTTTTCCCCTCCTTCGTGCTCGTTAAAATCTACGAAGGAGGAATAAGCAGTTCTTTTCCTCTTTTTCCTCGCTCACTAAACTAAAAAACTACCTTGAGTTTTATTCATTTGACACGTTAAAATTTGATGGATGCATTGAGTTTGTCATCACGTGACTCATTAAAAATTCAAGATGAAAAATGAGTTTAGTCCGCCTCCTTGTACTCGTAACAAAATGAGGTTGACATCTATTGAACATAGGTTTCTCTTTATCCAGATTCAATAGATTAACTAACGGAAAAGTAATCGATCCGGGTATACTATTAACCTTTTGTCACACCCGGTTAACAACTATAACAAAGGGACCACCATGGAGTTTCTCTTTACGATATTTTCAGACTCTCTAAATATGAAAAGATCGATGAGTTTACCTGTCTGGACTCATTAAACTAGTCAGACGGGGAAAGTGGACAATACAACTGTATTCCATATTAGAAAGCATGGTTTGGTAGTAGTCGTTCCCTTGAACATTGCACTACATCAGATAAACCTTCCTTGTGATGGCCTCTCAATATGAACACTACCATCCTATGAGTTTAGCCTATATACCCCGATGTTCTTGCATATATGTATCCTAACACTCTTTGGTGATCATAAGTCTAGTGCTATCTGGTTAAAACCATTGTTGTGCCTTCTATTGTTCAAGGGTTAACCTTTTGTTTCCTCCATCAACCCATCAAGCATATCCTTTCATCATGCCCTCTGTTGTTTAGACCTAAATGCTCAAACGATTCATGAAAAAACAAATCATTCTTGTCATGTTTCATGTCAATTGATGTAGGACACATTATTGCCTACCTTTTGAAGGGTATCTTCCTATAGACTTCAACACTCTATCTAGGAAGACAACCCAAAAACACATTTAGTGCCTTGGTACTTGCAGACATTAGTGGCAGGTTGCCTTGTGTTTTATCAGGGGTTCTCATTATTGGCTCTTGGTTAAGCGATTCTACGAGTGTTCGATGACAAAGACATCTTTCACACTCATCAGATTATATTGTGCATCTTGGAGACCATCACCATTATCAGTGGCCTTCTGTTAAATGTCTCAATTATGCACTGGTAATCAGATGATTTCATTCATGTTCAATGTCAATGCATATATTCACATGTATCGATCTATGTTGTTCGGTGAAGTGGAAATCAAGACCTTGGGTAGAGGCTTGCATCACTTAGCCTTGCTTCCTCCCCAAGCTGTGGATATTGTTTCTTAGAGACAGCTTATTAGGATAATTTTATTGTCACACCGGATTTGCATTGTGCTTATTGGCGGACAATATCGTCATATCTCTTTAGATAAAAATCACTCTGACATTGCTACTGAGCATGGGAATGCCCGACTCAAGACATGATTTTAGTAGTTTATATATGTGTGTGTGTGTGTGTGTGTGTGTGTGTGTGTGTGTGTTGTATTAGGTTTCTCATACCACCTGAAGCTTCAATCCTCTCTATCTCCTTTTGAAGGAAAATTATAGCTAAAGTAAAGTATTTTGGCCATCATTGCAACCTCTAATCTCATACTTTAGGGGGCATATTTTATACAACAAATTGACCTCCTCATCAAATCAGAGGGGAAAGACATGATAGCTGAAGCAAAGACCACAATCACAGGCCTTGGTTCCACACTAACGCTGGTTGTGCACTAACAACCTACTTTATAAAGCTTGTCTGCAAGCCTAGGGGTGTGTTAGTGACCCTACTAACTCAAGTTGTCGATAAGGGAATAGTGTTCGCGAAACTTGGTGAAGTTCCAAGGGTCAAAGGAACGAATTGACTCATAAATATCTAGATATTTGTTCCTAAATTACTCAAGAAAAGCAAGGAAAAAACCAAAATGACCTATTTGGAGGATTTCTAATCCAAAAGGAGGAGGAAAATGGGAAAGAGCTAAAAAGCATGGCAAGTTCATTTCTTTTTCCCTAGCGAACTCAAGGAGGAACTTGGCAACCCTAACTCAATTGCTACATAGGCAAAGCTATGACTATTGTGATGGAGGTCAGAGCATTTGAAAGGATAGCATACTTAACTGTTGAGAATTGTCTCATACCATAAGAAGTGAGCAAGAAGGGAGAGAAAGAGAGAAGCTATAGGGGTAAAAGAAGGCTGATGCAATAGATGGTTGTAATCACTCTTCCAATATTAATACAGAGATACAGTTATATTGTCTACTTTGTGGTGTTGGTACTATCATTCATTAAGTTGTTTGTCCAATACCTATTCGCATGAGTAGCTTAGTTATATGTAATTATATGTTCTTTATGTATTCATGTATTAATTATCAGAGTTGTATGTTGTGATTATGCTTGTCTCTTCTATGTGTAGGACTTGATCTGGAGTTGGCTCAGGGGACTTCCACTTAGTTGCATTGTGGTCTTCAGCAAATCTACATGGAGGCTTGAGGTAATCTCCTTCTCTTACTTTGGTAGTTAGTTATTGTTTATGAACATGCATGTAACTTTGTCATGGTTGTGCATTTTACCCCATAGCAATAGTGAAGGAAATAGAGGCAAGTGGATTGCCAAGATTTAAAAATATGATATGAATATCAAACACACCAATTTGATCAAGGGATGGGTATTAACTAAAAATATTGTCTGAGGCTAACTTCCAAGCCTTGGGCATAAACCTACTGGAAAATAAGATAGAAGAAAGTAAAGGAGAAGAGGAGAAGAGAAACATTGTGTTAATTTTAGGTATGTTCTATACTAGAGAAATTTATTTCAATTTTTATAGTTAGCTCATTATCTTTTCCAGATTAGCAATCACATCAGCATTAAAGTAAACTGTAGATAGAACATAAATATAAATCGTAGAAGACAAGCCAAGACAAGAGGACACAAGATGTGGCATCAGCCAGGGACAAACCCCACAATGTGGTGAAACCCTTGATCAATTCTTCTTTTACGTTATTCAATGTTTAGCAAAGAAAGAGAGAGAGAGATAGTACATTTACAATAGAAGTCAACACTTTGACTTTTGATATCTGCATGAGATCAGTTGAAGACATATTGCTTCAACTGATCCTCTAAGGTGACTCCTTCACCTATCATAGTACTGCATCTCGTCCATTTGCCACACCTTACCATGTAGCACCATGCTAACCCATCACAGTGTTGGACCTAGATGACTACCCTGCTCACATCTTCCATGGTCTCATTCATCATCAAGAAGCCCATGCTTATGATTACATTCATCATGATGTTGTTTATGCTCCATGTATCATTATGCTGCCCATGCACATGATCTCATACATCATGCTGCCCATATATATTATGCATCATGTTGCTCATATATCATGCTTTCATTTTATCATGATGTTGCTCATACACATGATCTCATTCATCATGCTGCCCATACCTCATGCTTCCCATATATATTATGCATCATGCTGCTCATATATCATGCTTTCATTTTATCATGATGCTGCTCATGCATATGATCTCAATCATTATGCTGCCGATACATCATGTTACCCATATACATCATGTTTCCCATGATCTCATACATCATGATGCCCATTAAACTGATCCAAGTCTAGTCATGAACTATGAACCAACGCTTTCTCCACACGCTACCCTCGAAGTCTTCTACGCATGTTGTCTTTTATTATGACTAATTAGGGCTTGTTTTTGTTGCAAAAACCCTTCATTCAACTCACAAATCAACATTGAATTTACTGCAGCCTAGGCAAGGAGTAAAGCCTTTCTTGTGAGTTGTTGATCTAGGCATATGGCAGCCCTTAACAACTCAACGCAGGCCTATTTTGGGAGGCTAGGCCTACAACCTACCTCAATTGGCTGTGTCCCTCCAACAACCCACCAAGACAATCCTCAAATAGATCCACAATACTTCCCATCAAACTCAGCCTTCCTCCAAGAGATCTTGGCCCCTTTACCAGCAACTCGGACTCCAAAATAGTGAGCTCTGATTGTTTCCTAGATCAACCTATGGCTAGGGCATCACAATTAGGTTAGCATATTACTCTTGATGTCTCACTCCTTCTCCAAAAACGCAAGACATGGAGAGGAGGGGATCACCTCAAGAATGTGTGTCACAAATGACATCAAATCCTCTTCTTGAGCCTACATAAGTTGTTGGTTGGCTTGATAATAATTCCATAATCAAAATAAATCCATATCTCCTCAAATACTTATCAAAATCAGATGATATTTAGATCAATCCTACACCTCTTGATGAGAGGGATCCAATAAAAATATCAACTTCCATAAATAAGCTGACCCACATGTAGTTTGGCCCTAGTTTCCAATTTTAACACTCCCTCTCAACTAAGGAGAACTCCATCCATTGATCCATATGTCCGGCTGGACTATCTCTGCCATCAGTGTCCTACTTTTCTCTGCCCAGCTTTTCTTAGATCTGCTCAGTGCTTGCTCAGCTCTGCTCAGCTCTATTATGCTCTGTTGGCTCTGGTCAGCTCTGCTGGCTTGGCTCTACTCTAGTCAGCTCTACTCTGATCAACTTTGTTGGCTCTACTGGCTATGCCCAGCTCTACTCTGCTCTGTTAGCTCTGCTTAGATCTATTGGCTTTGCTCAACTTTGCTCGCTTTGCTCAGCTCTGTTGGTTTTGCTGGCTCTATTCAGCTCTATTGGCTTTGCTGGCTCTACTCTGCTCAACTTAGCTTTGTTGAGCTATGAAGAAGAAGAATTGATCGAGAATGTCTCATACCATTCTCCACTAACCCAAAGTCACTCTCAGAGTGCGTACCACTGGTCCTAGACCAGTCTCAATCGACCCAAAGTCAGCGTCATAGTGGGTACCACTCCTACCACTGGTCCCAGACCAGTCTCAAGTGACTTGAAATCAGTGTCATAGTATGTACCACTCCCACTGATCCTAGACCAGTCCTTCAGTGACTTGAAGTCAGTCTTAGAGTATGTACCACTGGTCCTAGACCAGTCTCAATCGACTCGAAGTCATCGTCATAGTAGGTACAACTCCTACAACTGGTCCAAGACCAGTATCATTGATTCCAGATCAATGAATGTCACGAGGATGTGTCATACCATCCTCCACTGACTCAAAGTCAGTCTCAGAGTGTGTACCGTTGGTCCTAGACCAGTCCTCAACCGACCCGAAGTCAATGTCATAGTGGGTACAACTCCTACCACTGGTCCCAAACTAGTATCATTAATCCCAGATCAACGAAGGTCATCCTAGCATAGGGATTATGGTAGATAGAACGATGCATTCATCAGTACCACTATGGTCCCTATCCTCATTTCCCTACTCATTGATCATATGAGAGGTACTTCCCATGATTTACAGACTGCATGGGTAGGGTGCCTCAACAAGAGAACTTAATCAATCCTGTCCTCACAAGAGAACTTATCATCATGCTACAAAATCACCATGGAGAACACATCATCCACGTCTCACAGGAGAGCTAATCCTCCTTCTACATAATCATCATGGAGAACACATCATCCAAACCTCATAGGAGAACGAATCGTCCTGCTACATAATCGTCATGGAGAACACATCATCCAGACCTCACAAGAGAACTAATCATCCTGCTACATAATCGTCATGGAGAACACATCATCTAGAACTCATAGGAGAACTAATCATCCTGCTACACAAGAGAGAGAATCACCCTATCCATAGGAGATCGAATCATCCTGTCCCACAAGAGAGCGAATAATCTTATCCCAGTGCACACCACTAGGGGAAGGTGAGTCACCCTATGGTTGTATATTTCTCTAGTAAGAACTGCAAGCCCCTAGAGCTCAATGTATGCAACATGCAGGACCCTTTTACAAGGGTCTCTCAATGACTCCATTTGAGAAAATCAAAAATTTGATTTTTCCCTGGAGCTCTAACAAAGTGTAGTAACCTGTACATCATCTCAATGCGATAGAGCATCCTTTCTCATCGACTTACCATATCCCAGATAAGGCAGTATTTGATGTCTATCTACTGGAGCAATTATTGAATATAGGATCCCTCAATAATCAAATCCCACCTCTGGTTGTCACAAAGAATCACAGTAGTATTCATCATGTGTACTCACTGAAGCGTTTCCACAACCAGGAAACTTCATACGAAATCATACTCATAGCTATGTATCTAGTCTTGGCAGTACTTATAACAACCGACTTCTACTTCCTACTCATCCATGATATCGAAGCAGAATCCAATGAGAACCAACATTGATAAGTGCTCTAATGATCCTTCACATTGCCTGCCTAGTCAGCATTCAAATAATCATGCAGTTTTCATGTTGCTGGTAGTGTATCTCAATCCATGAGATATTGTGCCCCGAAGATATCTCAGAACATTCTTGGCACCAATCTAGTGTTAGAAAATTATATATTATAGAGCAATAGAACACATAGAATATTGCATGATTATAAACACAGGAAATGCATAAAACTAGAGAGACATAGATATATGTGGTTCACCCAGTTTGGGCTACATCCACCCTAAATAGTCAATCCTTCTTTTCTATTATCTAGCAAAATGAAGAGACGCTACCTATAGCAGATCCACTGTAATATCCTCTATTTTTTCTCACAATCTTACCTCTCTGTTTCTCGCTCGGAGAATACACATCTATTACATAGCCTCAATATAATTCCCTCATACAAAGGGAGGGGTTTCCTTCTAGGGAAAAAACCCTAAACTAAACATAAGTTCTATCGTTAGATCATCTACCTAATGAAAGGCCTAGATTGACTAAACATTACTATACTTTTACAAGGCAATTTTACATCTATTTTTAGCCTCGGGGGCGCTTCCCCCAAAACCCCAGCCAGGGGAACCCTAGCCCTCAAACCCCCTAGTCAGGATGATTAGCCCCCTGGACCTCTGTGGGGGGGGCAAGTCCCCCCCGTACCCCCCCTGCATGGAGGGGTGTACAAACTTACTGGGGTATACATCCGGCTGAAACAAAGTCCTCTAAATAATCATGCTCCATACCCAACAATCTCCCACTTGGAGAACGATTGTAGCAACTCCATCGCTGCTTCATTTTTTGAACAATGACTCCTCTTTGGACTTGGTTGTTTCTCATCTTCATCGTCGTCCTTGAAGACCAATTGAAACTGAGCATATTCTCATTTTCTCCCTGGTTACAACTTTTGTTAGCATATCTATAGGATTCTGGCTAGTGTGTATCTTTTGCAGCTTCAACTCTCCATCTTCTAACACTGATCGTATAAAATGGTACTTGAGTTGTATGTGTTTGGTCTTGGAATGAAACACTGAGTTCTTTGCAAGATGAATGGCACTTGGGCTATCATTGTATAACATGCCCATATCATGCTTCTTACCCATTTCACCCATAAACCTTTGTAACCAAATCATTTCTTTACTAGCCTATGTAGCAACAACATACTCTACTTCTGTTATTGAAAGTGCAACAACAATTTGGATTTTTGAAACCCAACTAAAAGCTATTCCACCTACAGTAAATACATATCCTGTAGTGCTCCTCATGTTATCTCTATCACCTGCCATATCTGCATCAACATATCCCTGTAGAGAAATGTTTGAACCACCAAAGCATAATGCTTGATTTGTGGTACTTTCAAATATCTGAGAATCCATTTCACTACCATCCAATGTTCCTTTCCTAGATTGTTCATGTACCTACTTACAACTCCCACTTCATGTGCAATATCAGGCCTTGTGTAGACCATTGCATACATTAAGCTTCCAACAACTGATGCATATGGAACTTTAGACATATAGTCCATGTCTTCTTGGGTCTTTGGGCACATTTTCTTACTAAGTTTGAAATGGATAGCAAAAGGTGTACTAACTGGTTTTGCATTGTGCATATTAAATCTTTTCAACACCTTTTGTATGTACTCATTCTGAAACAATGTTAATTTGTGACTTTTCCTGTCTCTAGTTATTCTCATACCAAGGATTTGTTTTGCAACTCCCAAATCCTTCATTGCAAATGAATTTGCCAATTTTCTTTTGAGCACATTTCTTTCCTGCATGTTAGAACATGTAACAAGCATGTCATCTACATACAATAACAATATAATATAGCTGCCATCATTTTGCTTTCTCAGATAAACACAATGATCAGAGTGACATCTAGTATAACCTTGTTTAGACATAAACTTGTCAAATTTTATATACCACTGCCTTGGAGCCTGTTTTAAGCCATACAAGCTCTTCTTCAACCTTCACACTAGTTTCGCCTTTCCTTTTACCTCATATCCCTATCGTTGTTGCATATATATCTTTTCCTCCAAATCCCCATGGAGAAAGGTTGTCTTTACATATAACTGCTCAAGATGCAAATCTTCAACTACTACTAGACTCAAAATAGTTATGATTGAAGTCATTTTAACAATAGGAGAAAATATTTCATCAAAATCAATACCTTTCTTTTGTGCAAACCCCTTCACCACAAGTCTAGCTTTGTACCTCTGTTTTCCTCCATCTTCTTCCTTCATCTTGTAAACCCATTTATTTTGCAATGTAGTTTTACCTACAGGCAACCTGATTAAGTCCCAAGTCTGGTTATGCATTAAGAAATACATCTCTTCTTCCATGGCTAGCTCCCACTTCTTCCTACTTTCAACGTGCATTGCTTCTTCATAACATTTGGGTTCACCAGAATCAATCAACAATAAATAATATGATGAAGGAGAGTATCGTTCAGGGGGTATACTTATCCTAGTAGATCTTCTAACACCACTTTCAGGTGTTTGGGGTGCTTGTTGTTGTTGTGGCAGTTTCTGTTGTTGTGGTTGTTGATTATTATTATTTTCAGGCACCTTTACTTTTTCAATGATTTCATCAAGAATTGCATATTTCTTTTTTTTGTTTTCCTGTTTATTTTTCTACAACTGATTCTTATACAAGAACTTTTCATTGAATATTACCTCTCTGCTTCTAATGATTTTGTGATTTTCATAATCATATAAGTGATAACCAAAATCATTAACACCATATCCAATAAAGGTACATTTCTTTGACTTTGCCTCAAGCTTTGTTCTATTTTCTTTATTAATATGGACAAAAGCCTCACAACCAAAAGGCTTTAAAAAGGAGTAGTTTACCTTTTTACCTGTCCATGCTTCCTCTAGAACACCACCATCCAAGGAACTTGAAGGCCCTTTGTTTATTAGATGAACAACAATATCTACAGCACCTACCCAAAACTGCAAAGACAATCCTGCATGCAATCTCATGCATCTTGCATGCTCCATGATTGTTCTGTTCATCCTTTCTGACACACCATTTTCTTGTGGTGTTCTTGGAACTGTCTTCTCTCTACGAAGTCCATGCTCTAAACAGTACCTATCAAACTATTTGCTGCAATATTCACTTCCATTGTCTAATCTAAGACACTTCAATTTCTTTCCTGTCTCAATCTCAACCAAAGATTTCCATTTCTTAACAGTATCAAATACATTAGATTTATTCTTAATACAATAAATCCAAGTTTTCTAGTTGCATCATCAATAAAAGTAACATAATAATGAGAGCCACCGAGAGATGATACCTGAGCAAGTCCCCATACATCTGTATGCACAAGCTCTAATTTTTCACTCTTCTTTTCTTTCCCAACTCTAAGAAATCTGACTCTCTTCTGTTTTCGATAAATGCAATTCTCACAGAAGTCCAAATCAACATTCTTCAAACCTGGCAACAAATTCCTTGA
>APFE030356445.1:2973-22083 GCA_000404065.3 Pinus taeda | reverse complement strand
TTTAAAGTACTAGATCCAGAAATAGAGTTACTAATGGCCATTACTAAACCATTCCAACTTTCTGGCAATGAGCACAAGAATAACAGAGCTCTAACTTCATCATCAAATTCTACCCCTACAGACTTGTAACAGTATTAAAATCATTTAAATGGTCTGCAACAGATCCACCTTTCGACATCATCATATTAAATAACCGTTTCATAAGAAATACCTTGTTTGAGGCCGAGGGTTTTTCATATATTTTCACCAACGCCTTAATCAAACCCTCTATGGTTGTTTCCTTTGAAATGTTGAAGGCGACCAATGCTGCGACGCACAACTGTACTATCTCGAGTGCCTTTCTATCAAGAAGGTTTCATTCTTCATCTATCATACCCATCGACATCTTTGTTTTTCCACCCAATGGTAGGTACAGATCTTTCTAATAAAGATAATCTTCTATTTGCATCTTCTACAATGAGAAGTTTTGGCCGTTAAATTGCTCAACCCTAAACTTACATATTCTGTCATTACTCCCACTCGAACGAGGAGCCCTTCTTTCTTGCGAGTTTATCAACCAAATAGACTTCAGCTCTTATACGAGTTGTTAGAAAAATATATATTACAGAACAATGGAACACATATAATATTGCATAAATATAAACACAGAAAATGTATAAAACCATAGAGACACAGATATAAGTGGTTCCCCCAGTTTGGGCTACGTCCACCCCGAATAGCCAGTCCTTCCTTTCTATTATCTAGCAAAATGAAGAGACACAACCTACAACAGATGTGCTATAATATCCTCTGTTTTCTCTCACAACCTTACCTCTCTGTTTCTCGCTCGAAGAATACACATCTATTACACAGCTCCAATACAACGCCCTCATACAAAGGGAGGGGTTTCCTTCTAGGGAAAAAAACCCTAAACTAAACACAAGTTCTACCATTAGATCATCCGCATAATGAATGGCCCAGATTGACTAGAAATTACCATACTTTTACAAGGCAATTTTACATCTATTTTTAGCTTCGGGGGCGCTTCCCCTGAAACCCCTGCCGGGGAACCACTGGCCCCTGGACCCCCCAACCAAGGGGGATTAGCCCCCCCGGACCCTTGCAGGGGGGACAAGTGCCCCCCGCATGGAGGGGTGTACAAACTTCCTGGGGTATACATCTGGCTGAAACAAAGTCCTCTAAATAATCATGCTCCACACCCAACATCTAGTGAGGCTCAACCAAATATGAGTTCACCATGCTAACTGTAAAACATGTGTCTGGAATCCAACTCCCTCTTACTTCTGCAAATGAGAGGGTCTGCACCTGTCAGAAGTAGTTCATCTGCATAAGGTGTCGGTATGAGAGGTCTATCATCCACAACCTTCGGATAATGGTTTGGATTGGTTTCACTCCTAGTGAATCTTAGCTTCATCAAACTATCAAACCTCTCATACTATGCCCGGGGTGTTTTGCTTCAAGCCATAGAGGGCTTTCTTCCACCTGTATACATGAGATTCCTGATCATGAATCTCAATCTCCTCGGGGTGTTCCAAACCCGTGGACCTGTGGCATGAGGGGAATGGTCCCCTTATAAGATTTTCCTTCTATATATATCAAACATGTACCTTCATGATCTTTTTGAATTCAGGCATCCATGTCATCATCTGACTCACAAACCTCTGGTGTTGTGTCAATGGACATGGTCCCTAGTGGACTTCCTGCAACTTGATACAACCCCGAATTCAAAAAACACCTTTGAAAAATCTATTTTCAAACACGTACCTTTCCATCGATGAGCGCCACCCTATAACATTTGACTTCCATTACTGAAATGGACACCAGGTTCTTCTTGCGATTAGGTACATAAAAGAGATTTTGTAAATGAATCAAGCGATCCCCATTTAGTGGAGGGATAACATCAACATCCTTTCCAGGAGAAGTGACATTGGCTCCAAGTATAAACCCACGATTATCTATCTGATGAACTACCTAGGGTTCCTTGCTTTCTTTGAAGAGTCGACCATTTCTCCTTGATGAACTATATTACCTATCATTCCCTTGACCCTGGAATGATTTGTTTATGGTTATCAAGAGAAGTGTTTCTACCATTCAGACACTCCTTCGCATAATGGCTGAACTTATTGTAACCAAAGCATCTGTCTTTCCTTCCACCCTTAGATCTAAACTTCCCAATGAAGTGATCTTTAGGTAGGCCATCAGAACCTTTTGTTGTGCCATTATGATAGTATTCTATGCTTTGACTTCACCCAGGGTGAATTTGAAAAAGGATGAGGAACCCATAGATCCTTTTATCTTGTCCCAACTATCTTTGGTGATTGTTCTTTCCCTCTTGCTTTGGCATTGTCTTCACCTCAACTCTAATTCCATGTTAATTTTAGGTATGTTCTATGCTAGAGCAATTTATTTCAATATTTACAGTTAGCTCATTATCTTTTCCAAATTAGCAATCACATAAGCATTAAAGTAAACTGCAGATAGAACATAATATAAATCGTAGAAGACAAGCCAAGACAAGAGGACACAATATGTGGTGCCAGCCAGGGACAAACCCCACAATGTGGGGAAACCCTTGATCAATTCTTTTTTTACATTCTTCAAAGTTCAGCAAAGAAAGAGAGAGAGAGAGTAGATTTACAATAGAAGTCAACACTTTGACATTTGATATCTGCATGAGATCAATTGAAGACATATTGCTTCAACTGATCCTCTAAGGTGACTCCTTCACCTATCATAGTACTGTATCTCGTCCATTTGCCGCACCTTATCATGTAGCACCATGCTGCCCCATCACAGTGCTGGACCTAGATGACTGAGCTACTCACATCTTCCATGGTATCATTCATCATTAAGCAGCCCATGCTTACGATTACATTCATCATGATGTTTTTCATACTCCATGTATCATTGTGATGGCCATACACATGATCTCATACATCATGCTGCCCATATTCATCATGTTGCCCATATACATCATGCTGCCCATATATATTATGCATCATGCTGCTCATATATCATGCTTTCATTTTATCATGATGTTGCTCATGCACATGATCTCATTCATCATGCTGCCCATAATCTCATACATAATGCTTCCCATTAAACTGATCCAAGTCTACTCATGAACTATGACCCAACGCTTTCTCCACGCGCTGCCCTCCAAGTCTTCTACACCTATTGTCTTTTACTATGACTGGTTAGGGCTTACTTTTGTTACAACAACCCTTCATTCAACCCACAAATCAGCCTTGAATTTACTGCGTTCTAGGCAAGGAGTAAAGCATTTCTTGTGAGTTGTTTTTCTGGGCATATGGCAGCCCTTAACAACTCAATGCAGACCTGTTTTGGGAGGCTAGTCCTGTAGCCTACCTCAACTAGCTGTGGCCCTCCAACAACCCACCAATATAGCCCTCTTCTAGCCTTCAAACAGATCCACAATACTTCCCATCAAACTCAGACTTCTTCCAAGAGATCTCGTCCCCTCTACTAGCAACTTGGACTCCAAAACAGTGAGCTCTGATTGTTGCCTGGATCAACCTACGACTAGGGCATCACCATTAGGCTAGTGTATTGCTCTTGGTGTCTCAGTCCTTCTCCAAAAACCCAAGACTTGGAGAGGAGGAGATAACCTCAAGAATGTGTGTCACAAATGACATTAAATCCTCTTCTATTTATACCAAAAACGTATTTGTTGAATATATTGGGCTTCATGATCCTACATAAGTTGTTGGTTGGCTTGATAATAATTCCAGAATCAAAATAAATTTATATCTCCATAAATACTTATCGGAATCGGATGATCTTTAGATCAATCCTACACCTCTCGATGAGAGGGATCCAATAAAAACATCAGTTGCCATAAATAATCTGACCCGCATGGAGTTTGGCCCTAGTTGCCAATTTTAACACATTGAAATCTCAACACAGAAAATGTAGATAAAGTACCTCGTCTCATGCTGATATAAATATATTGTACATTATTTACTTTTTCTGAAGTTCCCATTGAATTTTGACAAAGTTAAATATAGGGCCTTGAGGCTGCAAGCCCAAAGTTTTGTTCTCAAATTGCCATCTGTATTGGAAGGACCTGGTGGGGATTTTCCTGTTATGTTTGGTATAAGTGGAGATTCCTAAGGTGATTGATGAATTCCAAAACTGTGTTTTTTGGGGAAATTACAACTGGAGAGCCACAACCCATAATATTCTCAAGTTTTGTTTCTTTTCACCCAAGTTATTTGTTGACATTCATACATATGTTAGGACCAGTGAAAAATGTCATATTTTTGCAGAAAAATAGAGGTTCGCACCCCTCCCTTTGATCCATGTCTTTGTAAAGGAGCCTTTCAGACAATGAGGGTTATACTTCATTGGAGAAATAGACCCACCATCTAGTGGTCAACACAAATGGATACTTACATCCACAAATTATTTCACCAAATGGGTGAGACCATCCCAGCTTGAAATGCAACTGAGGATGTGGTCATCAAGTTTATGGAGGAGAATATCTTTGCTATATATGTTTGTAGAAGGAATATTATCACTAAAAATGCTAAAGTATTTAAGTCTTCCAAGTTTATTAATTTATGTGAAGGTTACGATATCATCGTGGGACAAGCCACCACTTACTACCCACAGGGAAATGGACTAACTGAATCTTGAAACAAAAATATAATGAGAATTGTTAAAAACACCATAGCAAATAATAATAAAAAATTGGGACTCAACAGAAATTCAAATTATGTGTCAATAAAGTTACTACTAAGAGATCAACTGGGAGGTCTCGTGATGAGTTGATCTATGGAAAGCTGCAATTTTTCATGTTCAATTAGCTATGCCTGTGGCCAAAATTATACAATATGCTGAGGAGGAGCCTAATTCTCTAAGTAGGAGAATAAACCATTTGGTAGAGTTGCAAGAAAAAAGAGGGCAAGTCACTCAAAATCTAATCAGATATTAGGAAAAGATGAAGAATCTCTTTGAAAAAAAGTTAAGGGACAAACCCATACAGTTGGGAGATTTAGCGCTCAAATGGGATTTCAAGAGAGAGGACAAGGGAAAGCATGGAAAATTTGACCCCTTATGGTTTGGACCTTTCAAGATATATGAAGACAAAGGAAACAACACTTTCTTTCTGGAAAACTTGGATGGTGAGGTGCTTGAACTACCTACGAATTGGTAGTTTCTCAAGCTATATTTTCATCATTAGAAAGGTCCATTTTCATCTATTGTATATACCGATGAGCCATTGTACATACCAGATATGTTTTATGTTTCTACTGCTTCTTTTTTTCTTTATATGTACCTGAATAAATTGACTCCATTCCCAATATATTAATGCAATAATCTGCAGGTTCTCAATGCATTTCTTGCAATGCATTGTCCCTAATTAGAGCCAATGTTGATCTTTTTCATAACTTTTTGTATTTAGGGCCCTATGTTTCACCCTGGTGCAGAGAATTAAAGATGAAATCTAGGTTGGCTAAATAGAATGCAATTTGGCTTTGACAGTTCACTAAATGCCCTCGGGAAAAAGAAAACATGAGAAAAGGGTTTCCTTATGCGGGTGAAACAAATCAAAGTGGTAGAGATAAGTGGAAATTGGGGCACCTATGTAAAGGTTGAGCAAGTTTCAGGTGAATCAACATTCATCACATCCCAACCAACCCTTAGAGGCATTGCAAGGGGGGAGGGATGGCGCGATGATACGTTGGTGCCACACCCCGGAGTTGAAAATTAAACAAGGTATATTAAGCATATAAATGGCTTGGATTAACTCTAGGGGATCTTGGATTGATCATGCCTCCTGCACATCCACCCACTAGAGAAAAGGTATGGACCACACCCACTACAAATTTAGTCAAGGTGCGGAAAACATCAGCAAGCAAGTGCAACAGTAAACTGGTAAAGTCCCTCCTCCATGTGTCAACCTATTACCATTCCTATCACATTTTCCCACATGTCACTCCCTCATGACCCTACCTGAAGTCAAGTTACTGTTTTATTTTTCTTATAAAGGCCCAACATATTAGCCATTTGAATTGAAAATATTAATTCGTGCAACTGACTCCTATCATTCCACTAGTCTATGACATCATTCCTCTAGCAGACAACTCCAAAGCTCCACCACTGTCGTTCGTCTGGATTTCACCTGGTCAACCAGTTAACCCACAAGCCTTCTACCTATAATTTTGTCCTCATGGTCAAAATGAAGAAACCTTCTCCTAAAAACCCCAAAGATTGGGAAACCAAACCCTTGTCCAACATTGAGCCACTCATGGATAGAGAGTCATAAATATTCAACCCATTATGCCCCTAACATCTATCAGACCTCTGGTTTAACATGTATAACCACTATATCAAGGGAGAGGATGCTTTCAGAGTAGTGGAATGAGGATTATCCTACCAAATTGATCCATTTGTATATCACTTTCCAAAGTTTATTTCATGGCTTCTTACCTTTTATGTCTAAGAGAAAAATGGTTTTATATTATCTATCAAAGTAAAAACCTTGGAGATAACTCCAAAGATGATTCAAAAGGCTATAATATACCCAATTTCTTTTGAGAGAAAAAAATTTACTGAAAAAACACTATTTTACAGTTATAGCGCCCTCCCAGTTGGGGAATAATAGGCTTTATTATAGATGATTTTGGCCCTAGGCCACCAATCCTTACTTGTTGTTGATACATTTCCTGTACCTACATTTATAGAGGAAGTGAAACCTATCCTCATTGTAATTTCCTAGTTGTTTAGGGCAGATGATACCAATATTGTCACCAAAGCCACCATAGTGTTTCTGAGAATGATGAATTAGCCACGCCATCTTTTTGACATACCTTCTTTCCTGGCTACATACATCAAATTCCAGTTGCACCATTTGTTTTCACTTCATTTTAGATATTACTCCATAATCTTTTATTTTTTCTTATATACCCATGTAGATGAATTTAAATACCTGGGTCTTGGTCTCATGGATTCACACAAACAAACAAAAATTAGTTTTTGATCGGGATGTTATTTTGAGGATGAAACTCAATAATGAGGTTTATTCTCAATTCATATCCACTTATATGGCTATTGCATAAAAATAATCCACAATGTCTCCCCCCTAACTATTTTTCCTCAACAGAAAGAAATCCTCCATCTTAATAAGGAAAATAGGGAAGGTGACAAAGGAAAGCAACAAGAAGGTCAGAGAACAGATCTAATAGTAACTAGCATCACATTTGGTCCCCTATCAGACCAGACTCCTAGATATTATGAACATAGAGAGGAATAAAATGAAGTTTTCTCTACACCACCCCTCGGGCACAGACTCTCCCATCATGCTCATACTTTATGACTATGGATGTATCTATGGACCTAACAAGTGTCACTTTTCCAAAGAAAATCAATTTTCATAGGAAATTGGGAGAGATGTTGTATAGTGAATTAAGTCGGAATGTTATGACCATAAGCAAAGTCAAAAAGCTACTAGAGAAGGCTACAACAAAGATAATGCAAGAGAAAGCTAACTCTAGAGATTTGCATTTACAAAATGAGAGCTTCAACGAACTGATTGTAAAGCTAGGAGTGAACCCAAAAGACAAAGTTGTTGTATAAACTCTTATCCAGAGTTCACAGTGTTGAATTTCCACGATCTTGGGTCTAGGATAGAATCTTAAAATCTCTAATGCTACCAAACCAAGAATCTCAATGATAATACTTTTCATAGTAGACTATAAACATCAATAAATCACATATTCACAGAATATAGACAACTTTTTACAATTTTCAACCCAGCTTAACTATATTAAACAACATATAATACAACATTCTAGGGCTCTCGTACTAGGGATCATGGCCCTTATACATCCACTAATACAAGATACAAACTGGGGCATGGTGTTAGTATATCGACAACCAATCTACCCTCAACAAGATACTCTAATCATCTAGCTAATGTAGATCTCCTCATAGCTTCCTTGGTCATACCTTGTACCTTCTTAGTCCTTCAACTCCCAATCTGTAGCTCCTACATCTATCAATGCTCCAAGTCCATCTGGCCATTGAATCTTGGCTATCTAATCTGCTCACTAGTTGATTGTTAGTCCATCAACACATCGAGATTCCTGTTGATTTGTTCACAACTTTTTTGTGAAAATATCTCAATCTGCCCACTGTTTCTCCTCAGCTACTCAGGGACTTCAGCTAACTATCATCTTCCTACACTGCTCCAATGAAGACCAACATAAGGCATGGAGGGTTTCCACCTATCACTACAAGATTTCAATCTCCCACAATGAACAGAGGCTAGCAGGACTTCCCATGATATTTTGTAGAATTCCTTCTCCACACAAAAGTCTCAAGCCCCACAAGTTGCTCCTGGTTGATCATACCATTGAGCTCAACAACTTTCTCTCTCGCAGCTACCTTTTTCCATGGTGTTTCTCACCAGGCTCCAACTTGGACACTATTGTGCTTTCCTCCAGTAGAGCATACGTGCCCAATCCACATTCACACTTGGTCCACTCTCATGCTTCCCTCTAACAGTCCATGAGTGGCCAAGTTTGTTCTAGCATCTGCTCCTTGCTAGGGAATCCCCACACCTAGGAGACCCTTACACATAGCTGCCAACAAACTTCTCCATGTCTGCCATTTTCTCTACAATAGAGGAGTTATTGCAAAAATCTAGGCACCAATCTTGTTATCACCAAAAATTGTAGCCTAATTTACTCGACGGATTGAAGTAAACCATTTAAATCAAATTTTACCATAGTAAAATTGGATTCATCATGGGAAATTACTTAATAAACCATCTTTTCAAGTAATTTATAGTCAAACCCATGAAGAATAATTAAATAAATCATTATTTATTTGATTTTCTTCTAGAAATAATTAATTTAACCATTGTTTTGTTATTATGCATTTTCATATGTGACCCAATCATGAAAAACAGACATATAAATCATTAATTATCTTATTTTTCTACAAGAATAATCAACTAATCACTAATTAATTATTATTCTTTATTCTTTGTTAAATTTTACTAAATCTCGTAGGAATAATTAAATAAATCCTTATTTGTTTATTATTCCTTAACTACTTCCTTGAGATGATAATAAATCATTTATTTATATTTTATTTCTAAATAAAAGTTTAAATACTTTTTCCTTACATCTTATTCATTTACTGCTATAGCTGCTTTTGGCACTGATCCTATCATTTTTTCCTTTAAAGTCTTACTGAACACAATCACTACCCTAATCTAGCTTGGGGTTGAATATTATAGTGTAACATAGAAGACTCTCAGTGGCGGGCTTTTTATCTTTGAAGCAAGAGAAACAGGCGCATCTTTTATTTCCCCCTTAGCCCCTCTTGTAATTTTCCTCATATCACTGGGGGCTAGAACCAAGGGCTTAGCCTTTGGGTGCTAAGACTTCCAACACCTATGCGTGGCCCTTTGAACTTTTATAACTTGAATTACCTTTGATTTCCCCTTACGTCACATCGGCTAATACCCCAGACATGAAATCCTTATCAAATAGATGCCAATCACTTATCACATCCAGGAGGTCCTCTTTCCTTATCATAATCGCAACCAGGGAGACGTATCGATGGAAGAATAAGCCTTCACTTCATGTGATCACCAATCTCGGGATGACATCATCACTTCCATGTGTCACCCTGTGGGTGGTGACACATGTAATCCAGAAATGGCCCCATTTTACCCTTGAAAACACTGAAACTGAGTGACACGTGTCCACCTGTACTACCACGTCACTAATGATGTTAGCTGCCATGTCAGTTTTGAGGACCAATTATATGTTGCCACATGGTCCCTTGGAGGAGAGAGAAAATGCACATACGGTCCTTGTTTTTCCATTCATTTCCTTTGTAAATTGATTTCGGCCTTCCCTCACGCTTTTACATTGGATCGCAAACTCTGTAGTTTGGATAGTTTTGGTAGTAGTCCCTCCAATCATCGATAAGCTGATATCATGGGACTACAGGATCGCAAGACTGCGGGACTATGATGTGCGGGACTATGGGAATGTGGGACTGCGGCAATGTGATGTGCGGGGCTGCAGGATCGTCGGATTGTGGGACTATGGGATTGCGGGACTGCGAGAATGTGATGTGCGGGGATATGGGATCGTCGGATTGCAGGACTACAGGAGTGTGATGTGTGGGACTGTGGGACTATGATATGTGGAACTGCAATGTGCGGGACTTCTTGATTTTGTACCACCAGATGGAGGAGAGAGAAAGGGGACACCCAATGTTGGTTTTTCATGGAATTTCCTTTTTTAATTCCATTTGACATTCCCCGACAATACAACACCGCATCGCAATATCACGCCCCACAAGGTTTTAGAGTGGTATCCCTTTGCACTGCCGATATTGCAAGATGTTCTATGCCCAAGGCACCCGACTACCGACATGCAATAAATGCTCTACCTGGGCCCGCCGACTGTCGATATGCCGATAAATTCTTTGCTTGGACCAGTCGACTACTGATATGCGATATTGGCGATCAACAGATCATTTTTTTTCACCCCACCTGTATCCCTTGCCCACCAAAAAGCCTCATCTACGATTGTGATTTGCCTTCATCCCTCACTATTTTTTTATTTGTTTTCTGGGTCTTCCAAAGGTAATCTTCAACAGGCTCTAACTTCTAATCCAGGAGTCCTTTTTTCAACTTCTATATACAATTGGAAAGCTCTTTCTGACCACTATGCAATGGAGAGGGTCTAATAAAGCTCTAATAGCTTATGTGGCTTAGCAAATGGCTTCAAATTCATTGTTCTTATGCATCCTGGGCAACTGATCATTTTCAAAGCAGTGAGTGAGAAGTGAGTGATAACATTGGCTCCACTTGGGGATAGTGCCTTGCTAGGAAGGTGTTGAGAACCTGCACACCGAGAACTACTCCTTTGGGCATGGAGTCACTTCTAATCAAAAGATAACTTTCATGAAATTAATTTTTTTTACATAAAATGAAAGTTCAAATAATAGTTGCAATACACACACCGGATATTTACAATGAGTGTAAGATAGGTACTTCTAATTTTGAAAATAACATTTGAGGAACTGACCATTTATTGGCAGTTCCAACAATTCACCATCCAAATTTTCAAGCAGATATGTGTTATTCCCTCTCTCTTTTACAATCGTGAAGGGGCCAAACCATAGTGGATCGAATTGTCCATATTTTCCTATGTCCTCCCTTCGAACATCCCACCTCAGAACTAAATCTCTTGGCTGGAGAGGCTTGTCCTTGGCCTTCTTGTCAAACAGAGATTTCATATTTTGTTGGTAATTGGATATTTTGGCCTCCACCCATTCTTTGTTTTCCAGAAGCTCAACCAGTTGATTTATCCTCCTTGTCAAGGTGCTTGGCTCTTCCTTGGCTTCTTGTAGCAACCTTGCTACTAGCATTGCTAGTTGGATCGGGAAGACATCAGCCTTTCCATACACTAGATCAAAAGGTGATTTCCTAATCGATCGTTTAGGCATTACTCAGTTGGCCCATAGAGCAAAATTCGATTGGGATTCCTAGTTCCTTTGATTTTCAGCGATGGTATTTTTTAGCACCCTCACCATATCTTTATTTTAGAACTCAACCAAGCCATTGCCTTGAGGTTAGTATGTAGTGGAATGCCCAATGGTGATATTATATTTATGGCAGAAGCTGGTGAACTTGGCAGATTTGAAGACCTGAGCATTATCAGTGATGATTTTGAAAGGATAACCAAAGCGGGATAATATGGTCTCCTCCATGAATTTTATCACCACTGAGTCTATAGCATTTCTATCTAGGATGGACTCTATCCACTTGGTGAAATAGTTAGTGGTTGTTAATATCCATTTGTTTTGGCCACTGGATGGTGGGTTGATCTCCCCTATGAATTCTAGTCCCCATAGTCTAAAAGGATCCTCCACGGGCACAGGAATCATGGGGAGAGGATAGAACTTTTGTCTTTCAGCAAACACTTGGAATTATGGCACACCCTGACTTTGGAATGAACATCCCCAAACAATGTAGGCTAGTAGAATCTAGCCTTGAGGATTTTGTGTGCCATGGTCTTCCAGATCTAATGCTCTCCACAGACTCCTCAATGAAACTCTCCAATCACATTATGGGTTTCCCCTTCAACCAAACATAGCAACAATACCCCCACATGGTCCTTCCAATAGAGTAGGCCATTGGATATGATATATTTATGTGCTTGCAATCTCAGGGTTTGGTATTTGAATGTATCCATCCCCAATGGGCACCTTAGAGATAAGATGTAAAGAACGATGTTCTTATACCATGGTGATCCCTCGTATTTGGCATATATTTTATGCTTGGATTTTTAAATACTGCTCTGGTGATCCTCTGGTCTACCTTCCTCTGTGATTAGGTTTATCCCTAGTGCTTGGTAGTTGGATTCAGATAAAACCTTGGCCAACCCCTGGCCTTTAATGAGCTTGGTAGTCTTTATTTCTCTTGTATTTTTGCTATCCACCTACCCCTCTTTGATTTGTTGTCTCGTTGTGCTAGGATGTCCTTGACCTCTGTTGTTGGAACAAATGTTGTGATTTTCAATGGAAACACATACATGACAAATTCCTTCAGAGCATTTACCTATGCATAGGCTTGTTTCTCCAATATATTATATTTTCACTCAACGTCCCTTAGGACTTGGTTGAAGAAGGGGATGGGCTTCTCATAACCTGCTTTATTTTTCTGTAGCAGCACTGGGGTGATGGTATGTGAAGAGGTGAAAGAAAAGATGTAGAAAGGCACTAAATAGTCAGGGCTAGCTAACATTGAGGCTTGAACCAAATATTCTTTGATTCTACTAAAAGAATCATAGGGGACAAGGCTCCACTTGACTTCATTTGTTGACCATGTATGTAATACCCTTGACTATATCTACATAGTTGGGTATAAATTGCCTTAATAAATTTATTCTCCCCAAGAAGGCTTGGACTTCTTTCTTATTCCTGGGCAGAGGAATGTGGCTGATAGCTTCAACTTGTTTAGGATCGATCTTCATGCCCTCCTATGCTACTATATGTCCTAGCATCTTTCCCTCACTTAGGGTGAACTGATATTTATTAGGATTTAGGGATAGGGCATATCTCCTGCACTTCTCAAAGGTGAGTTTTAAGTCGAGTATGTGCTCCTCTTTAGTCTTGGAAAATACTGTGATTTCATCCAAGTAGACCACCATGAATGTTTCTTGATCCCCCACAAAATCTATGTCCATGTCTCTCTTAAATGTGGCCCCTACATTTATCAGCCCAAAAGGCATGCGAGCATACATGAATGTTCCCCATAGGGTAGTGAAAGCGTTCTTTTCCTGATCCTTGGGATGAACTGCCATTTGATTGTATCCAGAGAACCTGACCATCATGGAAATTCTTGCTGAACCAACCACCTTCTGCAATATTTTATCCATCTTGGGCAGTGGGTAGTTGTTTTTCAAAGACGTCTCATTTAGATTCTGGAAGTCTACATATAGCTTTATCTCTCCATTCTTTTTCCGGACCAAGGCCAAATTTTCTACCCACTCAGAGTATCATAAAGGTACTATGATCTTTTCCTAGAGAAACTTCCTTGCCTCCCTTTCAATGGAGGGGAGTAATAGTGGATTTATCTGTCTGAGTTTCTACTTGCAGGGTTTCACTCCACTTTTCAAGGGAATCTTATGTTGTATAATGTTAGTATTAAATGTTTTCAAATCATCATAAGACCAGGCAAAAACATCTTTGTAGGTTTTGAAAAGATCTAAATACCCATATTTATAATGTAAGGGGATTCCTTTTGAAAACTTGATTATCTAGGGATCCTCCTGTGATCCAATGTTGCAATCTTATTTGATCATCTGTCTTAGGAGCCATTTTTTTGGCAACTATGTTGACTTTATTAAAAAACCATTCTACTGGGACTAGTCCATGAGGGATAGCATTCCCTCTTGCTTGCAAAATTTTGTGCCCAACCACTACATCTTTCCACGAAGTGGCTTCTTGATCTTCTTCTTCTTCTTCTTCTTCTTCTTCCTCATCGATGGTGGAGTTAGAAAACTCCCCCATGACTTCTATGAATCATTTCACTTGCTCGTCATCTTCAAACATCTACTAGTGCTTAATGTTATCAGGTATGGAGGGTCAGCACCTAACTTCCACCTCATATCTGAGGAGAGTGTTACACTAAAATTTGTCACCATGACTATCTGCAGTTAATATGGCTCCATCAATAGTCATATTATCCTCCTTGTCAAGCCTCATACCTCTGCTCCTCATGTCAAACTTCAAAAAGAGAGAAAGTCACTTAAAAACATGTTTATCTCTGGGTACGCAGGTTTTCTCTACCTTGCCTGCGTGTACGCATCCCAAACACACTGTGCCTGCGTACTTGTACGCTCTGTAAGCCAAAGGATGGGTGCGTACCCCTGTAAAGGTCAAAAGGCGCGAGTTTCATCTTTAAAAAGTTACTTGTGGTCACTTCTAAGAGCCTTCTAGAAGAGTGTTTGACGTGTATTGAGCGCCTCCAGATGGTTCATGCATCCCTATGATAGAGGAACTTATCCCATCAAGAGAGGAGCTACCCCATCCAAAAGAGGGAGTATCCCATTGATGTTGGAACTGAATAACTTCCTCTAGAACACTATAAATACAGGCATTGGGCCAAGGGAAGGAAAAGAAAAAAGCTGAACATTCCAAAGGGTAGATGCTGCTGGAATTAGGACTTCCATTGTATGCTTGTGAGGAGAGATTACCATCCTTTCTTGTTTTAATTTGGAAGTGGGTGAGCTTGTCAAAGTAAAGGAAAACTCTTGCTGGACCCTGGGAGGAACTTGCACAACACCAAGGCTCAGGTTGTAATGGTTTCTTTTGTTTCCTATTAATACAAATAAGTCCATTCTTCTCAACAATTTGTTATTAACGAGTTGTTTCATATACTCCTTGGTCTATATGTTGAATATGTATTATTTTATGAGATATTCAGGTGCTATGTAATCGTTTGATTGTTAGTGAATGCAGGTTTCGAAGCGAAGGAGGAGCTCATCTGGATTGACGAAGCTAGACTACTACAACAGTGTTGGACTACAGGTAGGATCTAAAACACTTGGTTTCTCGTATGATGAATGCATGTTTAGAGAAGGATTGCTCTTAATTGTCTTGTTTGTCACTAGAAAGTCTTAGGCTTCTAGGGAGGTTGGTTTTGTCCGCAAGATTAACTCTTTCCGCATGACACTCCTCACCTGTCTCAATTCGTGATAAGTGATATGGTCCTGCATTTAGGCGTCCCGACTTTACGATGGCCTCAAAGTCATGTTCTTGAAACAGTGACAGCCATTTGCATATGCGCCCCCCCAACACAGGCTTGTTCACCAGGTATTTCAACATGGAATGATCGATATACATCTTAAAGTACCCACCAAGTAAATAGTGTCGGTATTTCTGGAGCACTTACACCATTGCTAACCCTTCGCGCTCAGTAGTAGAGGAGTTCTTTTCGGCTTTGGACAGCCACCGACTAGCGAATGCAATCGAGTGATCCACGCCTTCCATGCCTTCTTGCGTAAGTACAGCTGCCAGTGCAATACACGACGCATCAACATGTACATGAAATTATACATCCCATTTTGGGAAGACCATGATGGGAGCGGATGCCAGTTTCTCCTTGAGAACATCCAAACTTTTCATACAATCATCATTCCAACAATATGTAGCATCCTTTTTCAATAGTTTTTCCATTGGCGCTGCCATTTTGGCATAGCTCTTGATAAACTTTCTGTAGTAACCAGTGTGCCCCAAAGTAGCGCGTAGTTGTTCGACACTTCATGACGCTTCCAGATTGAGGATAACAATAATCTTCGCAAGGTCCACCATCAGGCCTTGTTTGCAGACCACATGGCTAAGCAAGTTTCTAAAGGGAATGAGGAAGGTGCACTTTTTAAGATTCAGCGCAATCTGGTATCGTCAGCAAGTATCCAACATCAAATGTAAGCTCGTTATATGGTGTTTAACTAACCCAAATACAGTCCAATCGTCCAGATAGACCTCCAAGAACTTGTGGATGTATTCCTTGAACACGGCCACCACTATGCGCGAAAATATCGTTGCCGCATTCTTCAATCCAAAGGGCATAATGGTGTATTGAAAGCAGCCCCATTCGGTAGCGAATGTTGTCTTGCTCCTATCTTTCGACGCAATCTTGATCTGATGGTACCCTGAGAAGCCATCCGTGAATGAGTAGGCTTCCTGACCGCCAACATTCTCCAATACTTTATCTGTGAATGGTGTCGGGAATGGATTGTGAACACAAGTGTCGTTAAGCTTCCTAAGATCCATGCATATTCTAATTTTGCCCTTCTGTTTTTTCTCTTGTACTACCATAGGACTCACCCAATCGGATTCTTCCACTGGTTCAATAATTCCGGCTACGAGCATTCTGTCAAATTCATCGCGGACCTTTTCTTTATACTTTGGATTCAAATGGTAAGGTCGTTGCTTAACTGGCTTCATGTCCGATTTCAAAGTGATCTTCATCATCCCTAAGTCGTCAATGATTCCCTTTAAGTCTGTTATTTTGGTCAGGGACAAATCTTGATATTCGTGGAGTAACTCGACGACCTTATCTACCGTAGCATCATCCCAATAATCCCCAAGCATCGCATACTTTAGCTCCACATCTGTGCCAATGTTTACCTACTTTGTTTTTAGTCGCGCAGTGACGTCGGGATCCTCAATTGATAGGCCTCGAACCTCGCGACAACCTTCAATTTCTGGAATATTAATATTTCGGGGTTCGTCATCATCCTCCTCTATTTGCACGTTATAATATTCTAGGGCATTGCTTAATTGGGTTTCCCATGCTGGTTGAAGTACTTCTAGTGGTTCCTGTGGTATTTTTAAGATGGTAGTTTTTACTGCTTGCAGCCCGTCGTCAACAGTATCCGACCATTGGTCTTCAAATGTGAATGTTAACAAAAATCCCTCGCGCAAGACATCCCATTCACCCGTACCATGTCAGAGTTCCATCTCAGTATACCAATTCATGGGTATGACATCCAGGGTATGGTAGAATAAATGTACCGATTCAAGCTGTGGTTCTTCCCCATAGGCCTTGGTCCATTTCACGAGGTGCATGCACAGGGCATCTCGTCCATTGTATTTTTCTTATATCCATAGTTGCGGTTTCCCAAATCGTAGGCGCATCATCCTTCTACATCCCGCCAGTTCTCAAAATTTTCTTGATGTGTTCCCCACCAGCACGCAAGTGTTGCACACAGCATCCACTTCAATGCATCGAACCGCTGTTGTTCCGGTACTGTGCTTTCAAACTTGCTCAAGAATTCATCCACCGTTGCCAATCCATCATATGTTGGCAGATCTCGAGCCTGTGTTGTTACGCAACACAATGATCTAATCATCATGTTGCAATTCAGCGTTGTTACTTCGTTCAACCGATTATTCCAACATTCGACTTCTTCATCTGAATCTAAGATGCAGGAACTTGCATGCTCCCACGAGATCCTTCCATCTGCAGTCAGATTCACCCAATCCTGATCTCGTGCAATTATCTTGTAAATACAATCCAGCTTGTCGTCGCTTCCATCATCATGCACTGGTTCTTTGTAGCACGCTCCTTCAGTTGGGTCTAGTAGGACTACTATGTGTAAGGACTTCTTCTCAATTATCATCTTCCGCTTCTTCAAGTTGATGACTTCATTCATATCAATGGCCTAGTCTATTCCTAGCAACGTAGAATAGGGATTGTTGTCATTGACAATCTATATTACTTCAAAGTCCGTCTGTGTGCTCGCGCCTTCGATATCAACTGTTACCCCTTGCAACCTCCCCATGGTAAAAATCTTCTATTGGTTCGCCATTCATAATTGAATAGGGGACCACCACAACGCTGGCCTACCCATTCGTTCCCATGTTTGCTTTGGTAACAAATTCACGTCCGATCCCAGATCTAGGATGACCTAATCCATTTCGTACTCACCAATCTGCGCCATCAATCTCATTTCCCTCCCGGTGCGCACTGCATGCTTTCCCAGTTTCCAGACTATGCGCAGTTCCCCAACCCTACGCACCTGGTGATCAACTCCTGTAGTCCTTTAACTACCTTATTGTCATGCAACAACTTCATGCATGTCTCCAAAAAGGTAGTGAGCATAGAAGGTTCCATTCTTGTCTCTAGTTGATCCTTACTACCTAAAGTGGAGGCCTCCGTGAAGCTCTTCTTAGCTTCCATGAACGTCTCCTTTGCGCTTTCTAAGTCAAACTCAGGTTCCTTTGTGGGAGCCTTACGAACCCATGTATATTCCTCTGGCTACTTCCCCTTATCTTTCCTTATGGTAGCACCGCTTCTAAGCATCATGTTCACATTTGGGTCTTATTCACACAGTTCAAACCTCATCATTTGGATATTTTGAGTCGGAGGAGGCTGGAGTACCCCTTTCTCGTGCATCCGTGCAATCAATGTAGGACAATCTATCATTTCATGATAAAACTGAGCACAGTATGAACAAGATGTTCTTGTTGGGTTGGTACAATCGCACGTGTAGTGCCCTTGTCCTCTGCAATCGTAATAAATTAATTGCCCGCGACCCCTTCCTGGTCCCATTCCTCCTCGTCCTTGACCTCGCCCCTGAAATCCAGCGCGTGTTAGGATATTCCGACACATAGGAAATAGTTAAGTTCAACTTGGTCTAGTATAGAGTTAGGTATAGAGTTAGGTAAAGTGTGTTTCTTTACCGTTGTACATTTTGTAACTTACAATCCGACGGTCACAATATGTAGTGATCCAACGTTTCATTCTCTCCTCGGTATTACCGACACTTGATCCGTGGCTTGACGCCCAATTGGTCCATGAATTCTATTTAAAGCGCATGGAGGATCATTTGTAGGTTCACCGTGCATGAGAGAATCTTATGTAAATTTTCATTCTTTTATTAATAAATTTCCTGTAGTAGCCACGTTGGCGCATGCCGTGGACTATTTCCCTCTCTGAGGGTTTTAACAACGTCAAAATACTGGTGTACTGATCTGTGATCTATTTGTGAGTGGTGTCCTTTTGGTGTTCTGTCTGAGGAACTTACCCTGTAAATTCCTACA
>APFE030356443.1:40329-54565 GCA_000404065.3 Pinus taeda | reverse complement strand
TACAAATATGGTAAAATTTATTAACAATAGATTTAATGTTTAATCAAAAGATTTATCTAATATAGTTTTGCATGCTTACTTCAACTAATACATTCTCAATGCTTTAAATGGAAAAATATTACCCTTTATCTCAACTATAACATCGCTAATTTATCATACAATCATTTTACGATGATAACAATGATTGGTAAAAAAAACTAAGTAAAGATGAAGATATTCCCATGAGGCATACCAAAGGGAATTCTTAACATGCAGAGCAACCACGTATTTAGACTGAAGGGAAATTAATTGATATCCGAGATCTTTCCAGATATGTAATTGAATAATAATAAAAGAATTGAAGAGGACTATTTGCAACTTACCATGGTTTGTACTTGTGCGAAAGGCTACCATAAAGTATTCAAGGACCTATTCGAAGGCAAGAGATTTTCATACAATTGGTGCAAACACAAGAAGGGTTCATCTACAAATTGTTGATCAGATGCAATTCTATCGTACCCATGAAGTTTCATACCCCTAGTCTTTTTTTAGGGTGCAATACCCTTAATACTTCAACTCAATACTTCTTCAATTAGAAAAAAAAGTGTGGGATGATGGGCCCCCTTGTATGACTCCACAAGGTGGAATGAATGTTGAGGATGACCCATTTATGAAGATCAAGAAGAAGCCATTGGAAATAAGTTTCCTTGTTCTACCTTTGAGGATGATATTACACTAAACATGCTCCATTTTTCTCAATCAAATACTTCTACAATCCAAAACTATATTTCAATTCATCTTTATTGCATTGTCACAGATAATCTGGCGTGATTTAAATTTTGCTAGAAGTGATATGTTGTGGTACATTTTCTCATTGGAGCTTCTTTCCACTATTTAGCTAAATTCTGCTAGACATATGGATTATTTAGCTAAAACGCTTCAAAATTAAATCGATCATTTTTGGTATTCATGTCTAATCTAGTTTCAAACTTATTGGTCAATGATTCAAGCCCGTGCTTCCAAGAAAATTATTGGCGCTATGATCATTAAATATTCTGAAAAGGAAATTCATCTAGTTTAGAGCTTACGTGATGAAGGACCCCTCCTCTATTGTCCTGGGTGTGAGTTTCATTGGATGTTTCCAAATCAACTAAAATTATGCTTCAATTACTCACTTCAAAAAACCACAAATCTACATCCGGTCATCTCATACCTATGATTTGAATAGAATGTGGAATCCACCCATGGTACCCATCGATGGTATCCACCTATGCTATTGTAACTCAAGAATCCAACGATAATACTATAAATAAAAAGCCTCACTTGGTAAAATGACAGATGGTTCCTTCACATTATAGGGTAAATGATTTATCCATATAATAAAGAATTATCTTTTTTTCATATATAGTTAGGTATTCAGTGTGTGTATTTTTTCTTCAAGGTTTTTCTAATAATAGTTGCATGGCATATTTATATTCTTTCTCTCCTACTTTCTTTCATTATTGATTGTTCCTAGACCATAGCCCCTATGATCTATATATGTGGTATGAGAGCCAAGTTGATATAATAAATGTATGTCTAAGCCATTGCTATGAGATTCTAGTTATTATTTAGATGGAAGATTAAATTTTCTCCTTGGTGAGGGTTATGCCTTTTATTTCCTCAAATCATCAGTAAGGGGAAAAGGATCAAACCCTATGGTTGTGGTCGTCATTAAAAGGGTTGTAGGAAGCTCTAAGATGGAGTAACATAATGATGACATGCCCCAAACAAGAGATGTGGTGGAGGAATTCTAGTTTGGAATTGATGTTAATCTTTATGTGCCCTTCGATAATGGAAAGAATGGATTGCATAAGTTTTTTTGTAAGAACAAAACACTAGTCTAGGTTCTAGCCTGGTGGAGCCATGGCCTCATGGCCAAGCTACAACCCTACATATTTCTTAAATATGGTTCTCCCAAGAAGCAATGGTATATGCTCAAATACCTCAATAAACCTCATTATGGTGTTTCCTTTATTGATTCCACCGTGAAATACTACCTCACCCACCAAGAATCGAGAGATTATAGCCATGCATAAATTAAGGATGGATACGTGGCATATGCTTGGGAGGAGAAGATGCACAACTAATATAGGATATTCTTCTATTTTCTCATCATTCCCCACACCCCATACTACAATGTTGAACATTATAATGATGTGGAGGATACCATGGATAGGGCCTATGCTTGGCTCACTACTTGTCAAGCCTCTAGAGTGCTCATTGTTCTTGCCAACATTCAAACTGACCCTTTCCTTGCCAAGATACCTGGCAAAAGGGTGACCACTATGCTAAGCACATGGTCCCTCTCTTACCTCTCAAGAATATAAAATCCAAGGATTTATAGCTTTTAAGGTTATAATTACATCAAGATGAGTGATGTCATAGTCTCCATGAATGTTATAGGAAATGGTGTGAATGGGTTCATTATATTTCATCTCATACATCCAAGATTTTAGCCACCACCCACATGTTTCAAGAAGTTAAAATTTTTTCATATAAATACATGTTCACAAAACAAAAAATGATGGCCATAGTGCATGGTGAGTTTGCGCTCCATAATAGGGGTAATGAAAGCTATGGATGTCATGTGGTAGGGTTCCAGAAAATGATCCATGCATTTGGTTCCTGTATATATTCTCCCAATGATGTGTTTCCCACTACCTATGCATGAGATCCTAGAGTGAAGAGCCTCTTATTTCTTCACATTGTAGCTAATACATGTTGAATATTTTAGGTCAAATTTCAAATCGCATCCAAAATGAGTGGAATATTTCGGATCTCTACGCACAACACTAAGAATTCCATTGGAATATTTTTGATGTTTCCAAACCCCTCACCTATGTAAGATTTCAAACGTTTTCCATTGCCAAATCTTTTTCCAATCGAATACTTATGATATTGGCCCTTCTCAATGGAATATTTTTTTTGTAGCCCATTCCAATGGAAGATTATCATTCTTGACCCCCTCCAACAAAAGGATTTTGTCACTGGTACTAGTTGGGTGAAAACTTTTGACATCATACACAACAGGATGAAGACATTTGAAATTATAACCTTCTAGGGGAAACTTCCATCATAGACCCATGTCAATGGAGATTTTACCATCTAGGGCCTATCCATACACTATTTGTATCGGAGTTGGCCCACAAGTGTCATGGGGTATCAATATCTCTTGACCTTCATTTATCACAGTTGTGGGTCACCTACAAACCCATGTTTATGGATCAACTACAAAACAACCTTTCCATTTATGTACATTTTCTAGGCTAGACACTATCAATATCAAAGTTAGCCCATAAGCATTATAGGATACTATATCCTTTTACCTTTGCTCACCATGATTATGGGTAAACCACGCAAAACCCTTATATTAATTGGCTCATATTAAACAAAAGCTTCTCACAAGGGATCTTGAAAGAATGGGAACCATTTCTTCCTAAGGGAAAATTCTTGATCCTAATGGAAAGTAGTATCCACACATGGTATTTACCCATGGTATTGTAACTCAAGAAGGCACCTAGAATACAATAAATAATGGGCGTCACCTTGTAAAAGGACAAATATGTCCTTCAAAATGTAGGATAAATGATTTCTCCATTTAATAAAGAATTATTTTATTTTCATATATTGTTATGTATTCACTGTGTGTATTTTCTATTTAAAGTTTTTATAAGAATTTTTTCAGAGCATATTTGTATTTTCTCTCTCCTACTCTTTGTAAGCATTTAAGGTTTCTAAATCTTAGATGTCGAGATCCGTATCAAGCTCCCCTATTTTTATCCAAGGATTCAACCATAAATATTGTTCCACAAATGGGTAACCATGTCCTATAATATAAGGGATGGGTTGAATATTGTGAAAAAGGAAAAGCATATATTCCAAGTTAGATTGGGTCCATAAAAAATGGAAATGAAGCCCATTTATGTCAAACATATTAGTTGATACTTTATTGTGACAATTCTTTGAGTGGAAAAGGTGTTTGAAATCATAATTTCATGGTGGATGTATAATGAAGTAATTCCCCTTGATGCCTCATGTACATATAATTTAATTGAGCTATAGTTTATTGAACAAGTAGTATCAATTTTAGACAACATATCAAATGAGAACTTTGTTTCCTATAGAATAGCCATAGTTGGCTTTTATTTCAGAGTTTTATTTTTAATAAATATTTGTTTTTTTCATTCATTCATCTGATAATTTATGATAGTATATTCTTTGGGAATTGGAGCGGGTGGGGTGGAACATGTTCATCATCAACGCCATTATTCTTAAATTGACTCGCATTTCTCTCAACTCTTGTAGAAGTTTCTTAGTTCTTCTTTATACACCCTTTTATTCTGTTTTCCTATTTTTATCAGTATTTTAGTGTTTTAGTTTCAACTGCTAAAGAGATAGACTAGTGATGCTTACGTTGTATTTTTTATTCCTAAAATTATCCTTTTTTTATCAAGGCTTTTGTCAAAATTTGAATTTATTGATTCAATATTGACTCATTCTATTTCCCATCCCATTGTAATACTAAATATTGCAAATCAAGCTTGCTAAGCTCCATATCTTCACATTCCTCTAAGTTTGTTAGGTCTCTAACGTCTTAATCCATTTATGTGTCTTTGTTGTCTCCACCATTGTTGTTTCTTCACTTCATTCATTATATCATTCTTTCCCATGTCTCTTATAACTAGTGGGATTACTCCTTAGGATTATTGGTAACCTTTTTTAATGTTTCCACCATGTTCTAGGATAACATTTCATTTCAATTACATGATATTTTCCAATGAAATCAACATCCAAGGAGGGTTTTTTACTGGATTTTTTTCTTTCTTACCACATTTTCAAAACTCCTAGGTTCTTTCTCCATTTATGATTTAGGGACAGAGGAAGATTTATTAACAGGAAAATACCTAAATAGGTTCCCTTGCTAATGATATTTGTGTTTATGTCGCTTGTTGTGATGAAAGTCCTCCTACCAACATCCATTCAACTTAGCCTGAATTAAGAACATGTTTTGGTACCAGAAATACTTGCTCATTGTCCCACGTCTTGAAACGGGTGTTAGTTGTTTGGAAAATACAAGGATGCAAATTTGGAGACTAGTTTCGTCTAAGGAATACATTCTTTTAACTATGGATTTTCTTTCTAGTCTCCTAGGATAAACTTTTAGTTGTTCAATATTGTCTAAAAATTAAAAATAAACTAAGAAAAAATATATAAAATTGCAACAACAAATAAAAGAGCAAGGCGGAGCAATAAGAAAAAAACAATGAAAATTGTTTGTACACTTCAAACCATACAAATTAAAGTGTGCGTGTTATTTTGAAGAGAAAATGACGGTTTACTCGCATAAATTTGTGTTTTAAATGTTTTCTCCTGTGGTGCCCACACTGTTGACCTAGCTAATGGTCGTTTTCAAGTTGGGAGTGCTGTTGTCCCGTGATGTGGCACTGATTTCAAATTTGTTAAAGTAGGTTAACATTTATTCACGTTAACATCCAAATTAGAAACTTTAGTTTTATATATAGTAAAAATTCATTAATCAAAATAAAAATAGAAATTTTCCAATTACAAATATGGTAAAATTTATTAACAATAGATTTAATGTTTAATCAAAAGATTTATCTAATATAGTTTTGCATGCTTACTTCAACTAATACATTCTCAATGCCTTAAATGCAAAAATATTACCCGTTATCTCAATTATAACATCGCTAATTTATCATACAATCATTTTACGATGATAACAATGATTGGTAAAAAAATCTAAGATGAAGATATTCCCATGAGGCATACCAAAGGGAATTCTTAACATGTAGAGCAACCACGTATTTAGACTGAAGGGAAATTCATTAATATCTGAGATCTTTCCAGATATGTAATTGAATAATAATAAAAGAATTGAAGAGGACTATTTGCAACTTACCATGGTTTATACTTGTGCGAAAGGCTACCATAAAGTATTCAAGGACCTATTCGAAGGCAAGAGATTTTCCTACAATTGGTGCAAACACAAGAAGAATTCATCTACAAATTGTTGATCAGATGCAATTCTATCATACCCATGAAGTTTCATATCCCTAGTCTTTTTTTAGCGTGCAATACCCTTAATACTTCAACTCAATACTTCTTCAATTAGAAAAAAAAGTGTGGGATGATGGGTCCCCTTGTATGACTCCACAAGGTGGAATGAATGTTGAGGATGACCCATTTATGAAGATCAAGAAGAAGCCATTGGAAATAAGTTCCCTTGTTCTACCTTTGAGGATGATATTACACTAAACATGCTCCATTTTTCTCAATCAAATCCTTCTACAATTCAAAACTATATTTGAATTCATCTTTATTGCATTGTCACAGATAATCTAGCGTGATTTAAATTTTATTAGAAGTGATATGTTGTGGTACATTTTCTCATTGGAGCTTCTTTCCACTATTTAGCTAAATTCTGCTAGACATATGGATTATTTAACTAAAACGCTTCAAAATTAAATCGATCATTTTTGGGATTCATGTCTAATCTAGTTTCAAATTTATTGGTCAATGATTCAAGTGCATGCTTCCAAGAAACTTATTGGCCCTATGATCATTAAATATTCTGAAAAGGAAATTCATCTAGTTTAGAGCTTACGTGATGAAGGTCCCCTCTTCTATTGTCCTGGGTGTGAGTTTCATTGGATGTTTCCAAATAAACTAAAATTATTCTTCAATTACTGGCTTCAAAAAAGCACAAATCTACATCGGGTCCTCTCATACCTATGATTTGAATAGAAGGTGGAATCCACCCATGGTATCCATCCACGGTATCCACCAGTGCTATTGTAACTCAAGAATCCAACGAGAATACTATAAATAAAAAGCCTCACTTGGTAAAATGACATATGGTTCCTTCACATTGTAGGGTAAATGATTTATCCATATAATAAAGAATATATTATTTTCATATATAGTTAGGTATTCAGTGTGTGTATTTTTTCTTCAAGGTTTTTCTAATAATAGTTGCATGGCATATTTATATTCTTTCTCTCCTACTTTTTTTCATTATTGATTGTTCCTAGACCATAGCCCCTATGATCTAGATATGTGTTATGAGAGCCAAGTTGATATAATAAATGTATGTCTAAGCCATTGCTATGAGATTCTAGTTATTATTTATATGGAAGATTAAATTTTCTCCTTGGCGAGGGTTATGCCTTTTATTTCCTCAAATCATCAGTAAGGGGAAAAGGATCAAACCCTATGGTTGTGGTCGTCATTAAAAGGGTTATACGAAGCTCTAAGATTGAGTAACATAATGATGACATGCCCAAAACAAGAGATGTGGTGGACGAATTTTTGTCAAAGTGTTTTTTTGTCAAACTAGTTAGTGTGACATTAAAGAATTTTTATTTTTTCTATTTTTTAATTTAAATATATTTTGTCCATTCATGTTTGGTTTTATATGCAATATTTATGACTGAAAAATCATTAAAAAGTTTATCCTACAGGTTGAGAGAGAAAATTGATTGTTAAAGAATGTATTCCTTAGAGGAAACTAATCTCCAAGCATCCATATTTGTATTTTCCAAAAAGATATAGTTTACTCTAGAGAATTAAATGATTTAAAATATGTCACATTTTTACTTGCACAACCAATTATGTACCTAGCACATAAAAATATATTTTTGTACTGTGTGTGTCCCCTATAGAGTAGATTAGATTCATTGTTATTTTGAAGACATTAATGATTAACTAAACCTCCCAAGGGTTACATTTTCTCTACCCATGGTTTAATGTATTCCACATCACTTCCATATAGCAAGAAATCACTCAACAAGACTACACACCCTATCATAAGAATAATTACCAAATTGTTTTTAATAAAAAAAGAGTTGAAAATGGGACAATTTTGGCATGGCTTCTTTAGAACTTTTACAAAATTGCGGGGAATGAAACCATTTTGGCATGGATTCTCTCCTTATGACCTTACTCTACATTTTGTTCCTCACTCAATGGAAAATATGTAAAAATTATTCTCTTCGACAACTCTAATCAACATGGAATATCGTCAATATTTTCAATGTAATTGAAAACCCTCTCTTATTTCATCTATATTAGTATGTTCCCTTTTAACTTTTAACATAATTGATAACTATAACTCATTTCACTTTTGTCACATCCAAAAGGCATTTGTACTTTTTTAATGCACCTGGAATTTGAACCTTCCACATTATGACATTCAATTTATATTATAAAACATTGAGGGAATCCTTTCTACAAAGGGAGGCATTTGTAGAAGAGTGAGTGTAGAGTTCCTTCCTTTTATATCATGAAGAGTTTTTGTCGCATCCAAAAGGAATTTGTACTTGTTTAACACACCCAAAATTTGATCCTTTCACATTATGATATTTAGTTCTAATGAAAACACCATTTTTAAAAGATCGTGTTTGAAGTTAACCCTTACGTAACTCCCATTGAACTTGAGCTACAAAGTATGATGTCTTCTAGTTGCTTTGAATGACAAATATGATAGGAATCGATAGGACTTGGGCCACGATAGTTTTCCTTCATCATCAAAATTACTAGAATAATTATCATGATGTCTTTTGTTATTATGAAAATAAGGTAATCCATGGAAGGATTTCCTAAATCTTGAACAGTGGTCACAATATCTGTGTTTGTGTACCCTAGTATTGCTTGTATGAATGTACCTATGAGAACTACTTGCTAAATTTTCCTTAAATATATGTTATTTTATTCTCCCTATGTTGGAATGAGGGCACCTGAACATGAATTTAGAGTTAATCCAAAAGGAACCATATGATTCATAACTTGATTCTAAGCTACTACATTTAGAATATGGGCTCTCACTTCTCTCATTCTTCTTTCTAGACAAATTTTCTTCCTTTCAATTACCAATATTTCAACTTTCTCACCTATATCTATTGCACCTTCTCTGGTAGCCACCATGCTTACATGAAATTCATCCTTCAATTATTGTACAAGCATAACAACTACTCCTGTGACTGCATTGTCTACAAGTTTTGACTGCATATCCAAGAATAAGACATGATGTAATATGTGTAACCCTTGCTTATTGGACATGATACATAAAATTATTGTGACATTTATGCATATCAACATCCATGCTTTATAATTACATTGTGATAGTGCAGTGAATTTGAAATAAACATGTGGCATGTTTGGTAACTATTTGTTTAATCATATGGTATCGAAACATTATTACAAATAGAAAAGGAACATGTTTAGTAGGTTGTGCACACAAAGTACATGTTTGGTAACTATTTATTTCCTCACGTGGTATCCAAACTTTATTACAAATAGAAAAGGAACATGTTTAGTAGGTCGTGCACACAAAGTACACGATAACCGAGAAAGATCTCCTTTGAGTATGTAGCATATACGTTCCATAAGACTATGATATATATCAGTGACATTTTTCAACAGTCACTAAAATACCAGCTTGGGAAGTTCAAAGGGTCCTCCCATTAGCAAATACAAAACCAACACCACAATTTGGGAACCATGAAATCTCTTACAATAAGTTTCTCTTTACAAGGCATGTAAATAAGCATGATTAAATTTTACATCTTATTCCTTCACAGTTGTTTATTACGTGTTTAAAGGAAGGATTAAAAACCTAGAAAACCTACATTCAATACACATGTCTCTATTTAAACATCAAAATAATATCTTCATATTTAAAATTAAAGTGCCTCTAATTAACCCAAGTGCCCTAATTATTGGCGAAAATTCATTGTGAAGGCTAATATGGGCATTTTAAGGTTTAGTGCCATACTATGGAAGTTTTCTGCCTTGACTTACTTTGTAAGCTTATATTAGTATGTGTTGGTTACAATAGAAATTCACCTTTGCGTGTGATGTGAGGTTCTGTTAGAGTACCTAAGATAAACTGGGTAAAGTCCTCTATCAAGACTACCATGTGTAGTAGACCAACATTTTTTTATATGACTTTGGCAAGACACAATCCTTGATGGGGGAGCTCTTGACCCAACTAGACCTTAGGTTGACTTTAGGTCCAAGGGTTCCCAACTGGGAAACAACAACATTGTTCACTAACAGGAGAGCCTCATTGACAAAATTGAAAAATTGGAGCACTTTTCTAGTTTGGAGCGATCTTCACAAGTAAAAATGGTTGTGGAGTCACTAGAGAAAACCCGCTTTTGTCTTTCTCAGTAATAAAACCATTATGAGTATGATTCAATAATTCATAGTGTCATAGGGTTCAATAGCATTAATTTGATAATTAAAAGGGTTTGTTTTTTCCCTTGGGAAAAATCATAATTTTCCATTATAAATGGAAAATTACATGTTGTAAATGTTGGTAGCATATGATGCATGTGTGTACATAGCCATCAAAATATATAGGTCTATACATAATTACCCACTAACGGTATGCCTTCAAATTTAGTAGATATTTATACAAAAACTCAAAATGTTTGCTTTGCAAATTTATATATATATATATATTACGATCATAAAAACTGTGAAAATTGGGGCCTATCAGCCCTCTATTATATCTGGTCCTTGTAAGGCTTGTGATAATACTGGAAGAACTCTCCCTGCCTCCGTTCTTGGATAAACCATTGTCATCTGGGTTGATTCGCTGTCTCCCTGGAAAGCTGATCCACAACCTAGTTGTGCTCCCTGTAAATGTGGAAACAGATAATTTGTTCAAATTGTGATTTTAAAGGCAATGCATCATCCAAAATGTTCCTGAGACAATGCACATGACATGAAGTTGTGCAAGAGAACCAATTAATGATGATCTTAGATTCCTCAAATATCTGAATATGTCTACAGTTATGTGCCATTGTAAAGTATAATAAATGTCGGAGTGAGATGAGCTCAGAGAAATTGTTTGTGCTAGCACCAAACCCCATGCAAACTCAAAAAGAGTGATTGTCTAATAAATGGAGAATAATAACCCACACCCCTGGTCTTGGGCAGATCCGTTGAAGTATACCCATGGATGGTCATGGTTGATGGCTTCAGGAGTTACGGTGCGAGAGGGTGGGGACTGTTCAACATCTAGTATTTCATTGAAATTATTGATGATTCTAGTGATTACCAAAGGCCACCGAATTTGCAGATTGTTAAAGATGATGTTGTTTTGACTTAACGAAGTATGACATCATATAATAAGGGGGAGATTGTGAGTCTTCACGTTGGGGGAAGCTTTCCACCAGTCGTTCCATGCCTCATTGATGTTTCACCCTTCCCAACGTTGAGGTATGTCCAAAGAGGAGAGGACTTGCTCCCAAAATGTGTCGTAAGGTTCTGCAGAACAAGAAGAGATGATCATTCGATTCCTCGTGCTATTGATGAATGACACACGAAGACGAACAAAAGTATAATTTCTTCATAAATTTGATACTTGTAGGAGTTTTATTCATGATGATATTCCACATAAAGATTTGAGTTTGTGGGGGAGCCTTGGGTTTCCAAGTGCTCTCCACCACCCCTCCAGAAAAGGGGGCTTATGTGCAACATGTATAATTGGATATCCGATCTTGGGAGAGTATACTTGATGAGCTGTCAAAGCCCATATGAGATCATCATCGTGATTAAATATTCGGACATGTGATTTAGATAACACATTTATGTACTTCCGCCAATCTTGTTTGCACTGTTCTCGAATGCCTAGTGTAGCTGGAAATTTCTAATCTTGTAGGAAAATAGTAGCGTTATGTAGATCTACTATTTGTGCAATCGTGGATATGTCCCTGCCATTTAGGAATGAAATAAGGTCTGGAGGAAGTCAATATAAGTTTCCACAACCTATCCATGATTTAGATCCAATGCATATTGTTGTTCCATTGTTAATTCACCAAGTGAGGCCATTCTTGATGCTGGGGAGAGTTTGTAATACAACCGTCAAGATGATAGAGATACCATGTTTGTTCCAAGATGGAAGGCGAACCCAATCCATGAGGTTATGCGGCCAAATGTATTTATTGATGACCACATCTTTCCACAAACGTTTGGGCTTTAGGAGTAGCCATCCCAATTTGCCAGCCAATGCATGTGAAAATGTTGGAAGATATTTGAGGGCCCATCCTCCCAATTTCGTGGGCAATGCAATACAACTCCATATCACCCAAGTGAATGACTTCCCCTCCTTGTGTCAATTCCATAGAAATTTGGAGCATATTTTTTGTATTGTCAAAAGTATACCTTGAGGAATCCAGGCAAGGTACAACTAGTAAACCATAGTGGCTTCCAATACTGATTTGATAATAACTAGCCTCCCATATCTGGATAATAATTCGTGGTTCCAACTAAGAAACCCTTTTTACACCTTAGTCATCAATCAAGTCTAGTCAGCTATTTTTTATCCATGGGAGTTTATGTGAAATTCCAAATATTTAAGTTCGTCATCCAATTGAAAACTTTGGAAGGGAAGCTTCTGATAAGCATGTATGCATTCCTGAGGAGAGCAAGCTATGAAGGTGATGCTAGGCTTTGTTCTATTGGTTTCCATCCCAGTAGTTGTACGAAAAATTTGTATGATATCATAGAAAGTATTGAAGTCTCAAATGTCACTAATGATAAAAATAACACATCATCAACGAAAAGAAGATGGGATAAAATACATTGATCAGTGATCTTGAGCCCCAATAGTTGCCCAACTCTTCTTTCCTCCAGGATTAGCTTGCTTAGTCCTTCCATGACAAGCAGGACAAGTAATGGGGATAGTGGACAACCATGTTTGAGGCCCCTCTCAGCATGGAAGAAATTGGAGACTGATCCATTTATAAGTACACTAAAGGAGACAGGGGAAATGCAACACATAATCCATTAGATGAAAGGGATGGGGAATCCAAGGTGTGTGAGAAACATCCTAAGATAGAGATAGCTAACTTGATCAAAAGCCTTTGATAGATCGATTTTTTAGAATGGATCCTTTTAGATGCTTCAATTTGATAGAATGGAGAGCTTCCTGTGATGTGCTAATGACCTCATGTATCTGTCAATTATGGAGGAAAGAAAATTGTTCATATGAGATGTTGGCTGAGAGAATAGGCTTGATACAGTTAATAATGATTTTTGCTATAAGCAGCTGCAAAGGGATATGGGTTGGAAATCAATTAAGGATTGAGGGGAGTCCACCTTAGGGATAAGGGCGATGAAGGTGGAATTGATGACCTCATACATGTGCCTTGTAATCCTACATTCCTCAACAACCTTGAGTAGGTCCATGCCTGAAGTATCAAAAGAAGGTAGATAGAATTCTATAGACCATCCATCAAAATGTTTGGCGGAATGTTTGGTTTGCCAACAAAATAAAGTTGAAACAATTAAGACACCGGGTCTATTACAACCCTTATCCATTCCAAGCAAACGTTGGGAGGAGGTTTCAATGGATTTTATCACAGGTTTACCCAAGTCTGGGGGAAATAGTGTCATCATGGTGGTATTTGATAGACTTACCAAGTATGCACACTTTTGTGCATTATCACATCCATTTAAAGCCAGTACAGTTTCTAGTGCATTTATGGAAACAATTCAAAAGCTACATGGAAACCAAAGATTATTGTAAGTGATAGAGATCCCATTTTCACTGGAAATTTTTGGACATAATTTATTTTCTTGTCTTGGTACTTAGTTAGCTCATAGCTCATCTTATCATCCTCAATCTGATGGGCAAACTGAGATAGTAAACAAATGTTTGGAAGGATATCTTCGTTGCTTTGTATCTAATAAACAGACACAATGGTCAAATGGTTGCCTCTAGCTGAATGGTGGTATAAAACTTCCTTCCATACAACAACAAAAATGACCCCATTTATGGCCTTTATGGGTATCAACCACCATCCATCACATCATATTTAAGAGAAAATTCTAAGGTTCAGGTAGTGGAACATCACATTGAACATCAACAACAAGTCCTCAAACTCTTAAAGGATAACCTCGTGTTGGCACAACATAGAATGAAACAACAGGCAGATCAACATCGCAGTGAAAGAAGTTTTGATGTAGGTGATTGGGTATTCCTACGGCTACAACCATATAAGCAAATGTCCCTCAAGCAAGTTAAGAAGGACAATAAATTATCACCAAAGTATTACGATCCGTACAAGGTGTTGCAAAAGATTGGTACTATGGCATACAAATTGGAGCTTCCTGCAGCTTCTCGATTGCACCCAGTTTTCCATGTTTCATGTTTAAAGAAGGTTATAGGTGACAAGCTCCCAGT
>APFE030356443.1:0-26345 GCA_000404065.3 Pinus taeda | reverse complement strand
TAATTTAATAATTTTTAACTTATCTTAAAATGATTCAAATCACTAAAATTTTTAAAAATGAAATTAACATTTCAAAAAATGATAAAGAAAAATAAGATTTATTTCAACCAACTTAAATAATAAAGAAGATTAAGCAAGAGTAAACATTTTAAGCAACTCTATTTTAATTAAACAATACTTAATTATGTAAATGAGTCACTCCTTATAAAGTATAAGGAATGTTATTACGTAGTTTGGTTTTTTTAACAATGAACTATTTCTATATTAAGATATTAGTTATATTGTTTTAATGATATATTTAGTGTAAGATCTTAGTTATATTGTAAATTTGGTGTAAACTTTGTTATTTTTCTTGTCTTTTTTTCGTAATTTTGTTAATTGTTTTGTTATATTGTTGATTATTATTATAAATCAATTTTAGCTTATTGTTAGTAATGATTTTGTGGCATATATTTAGTACAATAATTGACTCGTAGTTATTAACTACTTTGTTATAAATGTGTATATTTATATTGAAATATTTTTTTTATATGTTGAATTGTAGAAGTTTCTCAATCAATAAGAGGTCTAGGGAGTTCTAATTGAATAGCTCATATAACACAATAGTTACTAAGGATTTACAAATGGGGTAGCAAGTTAAGTAGCTTTGAGCATCTAGAGAACTTCAAAGCTAAGTGCACTTGTGCCAAAAGAGTATTGAGATGGGTGACCTACTAGGATATCCTAGTTATCAAGTGCAAGTCCCGCCATTTTGCTAGTTTAAATCCTACTTTTTCACCCTTGTGACCATCCCTTCATTCAATCTATACTAAGAGGATTATTCAAAATCATGAGAAATTGATCATATGCAACTAATATTCATGGGCATCGGTCTTAAATTAATGACTTATTCTATGTATATAATCCAAAATTAATATCTCATATCATTCAAAGAAATTGATCATTTGCAACTAATATACATGGACATGGGTCTTAAATTAATGACTTACTCTATGTATATAATCCAAAAATAATATCTCATATCATTCCAAGTTAATATTTCTTTTTTTCTAGTGTCGATTTCAAACTAGTGAACCCTCTTTGACCTAGTTGTTTGCTATCATAAACCATTTTTAATATGTGCTCTTGTATGATTAGGTGCTCAACATTTAGCTCAAAAATCAAAGCTCTCATAGTGGCTCGAAACCTGAACAACCACTTTTGTCTCGACAAAACAATCCTAACGTAACTTATTTTATTGAAAATCGAGTTTGTATGAGGAAGTTACTAAGTTATGTTCGCTTTTCTAAACATGAGAAATTTTGAAAAAAAAATGCCCACTCACCGCACAGTCAACAATCCATACTACTGACGTGGCAAGTGACTAGGCAAGGTCAATTGTAGTCAACGAATCAATTGGAGCTCGCCAAGTGTCGGAGTATTATTGGTTGATGAGAGGTGGTGACGTGGCATATTGTGATTGGTTTAGAGTCAAACCAATGAGGAGGGGACAAGTTGCAAGCTCGGAGGCCTGACACAATGGCTAAATTTTTATGGAGGCACCAAGGTTCGACCCCGCAACCAAGGCTCTCTACCATCTCTGCTACTGCATGTTTCTTACCCCTATAGTTCACCATACATATTTGAATTGTAAAATGTTGAGGGTTGGCAGTTTTTTTTGGGGGGAGGGGGCAGCCTGCAGGCCAACCCTCCCCATGTGAACACCAATCGTTGGCGGTTACAATTGCCATAACCTCTGGCAGCTCCAATGCAAACCATAACTACAATGGTTTATGTCACCATGTGACACCATCATGGAAACCGCTAGGTCAGGGTTACAGTTAGGTGGTGGTTAATTAATTTGGACGGAAGTGCGACTGTTAACTCACGACATGTGTCACCTCCACAGAAACATTTAGGGTTATGGTTTCGGAACTGTTTGGGAAAACCACGCCAGAAAATTCCATATGTGGCCACTCCAAAAACCACGACTAAACGATTATCATTAAATGCACAGTAAAACACATGAAACCTGGATTAGTGCTTAATCAATCCGCAGATTAGCGCTAATTAATCTCTAGTTTAGTTTGGCGGTTCTGACAATTTTGGCGCCAACTCCACAATTGGTGGCCTTAACTGGAGTTCTTTCAGATTTGGTGGAGGATTTTTAGGGAAAATCTATTTGAGCCATAACTGGAGCATTTTTCGACCAAATTGGGCTCAAGTAAAAGTGTTCCTAGCTAATTTCGATATTTTGAACACATTGGTGCAGGTATCAGGAGAAGAAGAGATTTGTAAACAATTTTTTTTTCCATATTGAGCTAATACAGAGGCCCAAGCCATGGAAGCTAGAGCAATGAGATGTAGCCCAAGAGGGGTGAACTCCTTCATCAAAACATTGTGTTAAAGTGTTCAATTGATGGTTTGCTGTAATTTTTATTGATGTTGTTCAACACTTGTCTTTTAAGCTAATTTGATCATGAATGTCAAATTAAACTTGATGTAATTTACCTATTTACAATCACCAAACAAACTAAGGAAACCTATGCACAAGAAGTAATGAACGAGCATTTGTTTATAAATCTGTAATTTAAATTAGCATATAAAAACTAACATTCAATAACAGATCAAGTTGGTATCAGAGCAAAGGTTGATTTGCTTGATTGCTCGAGTTTTGTGCAAGTAGGGTTTTAATGGTTGCAAAATTGTAATGCTTACAACATTAAAGTTGCATAGAGGAGAAGGGAAATTGTTGGTTTCAACTATTCAGGTAATGCCAGAAGAAGGAGAGCCACAAGGCCACAATCTCCACCACCCAAAGTTCCAATTCCAGCTGCACTTGAAAAACCTCAAGTTTTGCCTTCAATTGAGATTGAAGAGGTACAAGCAGTACCAGTTTCTAAGCCTGAATCCACAGCCATTATGTCTGGAGAAAGAGAGCTCGAAGGCCCTTCTTCAAAAGAGGAAGAAATCAAGAAACATTTCTACACTTTAACTGATATGGTTAACGTCCTCTATGAAGAGAGGAACAGTAGAATGGTTGGAGAGAGTTCTAAACCTCCACATGGAGAAGGAAGCTCAGGAGTCAAAAAAGATGATAAGAAGGAGTCCAAGGGTAATGGAGGAAAGCCACCTTCATCTCCACCATCTTCATCACCTTCTTCATCATCCTCAACATCTCAAACATCTTCCACTTCCACCACGAAAACTTTCCATACTCATTCCCAAACCCCAAAAGGAAAAACTCCCTTACTCAAATTGGACATTAAGTTTGAACTTCCCATTTACAATGGTGAAGTGAATGCAGAAAAGTTAGACAATTGGATGTATACTGCAGAATTCATAACCTTTAAGAATATAACATAAAGATCCAGTTGGCTTCATTGAGGCTAGAAGGAGCAGCATTAGTCTGGTCGGAAGAAAAGACTCAAGAGGAAATGTAAATTCATGGTAAGATATCCATTTCTTGGGTTGAATTTATTTCTGCAATTAAAAGATAGTTTTACCCTTTAGCCTATATGCAAAAATCCATTATGAGTTGGCATAATTTTATGCAGCTTAAAGGACAAACAATCCAAGACTATACACAGGAGTTTAGAAAGAGGGCTTTGTTGTTAGGAGTAAATTTGAATTTCCAAGATACACCGTTGAAATATATTGGGGGTTTACATCCCTATTTGAAACATACTATCCTTATGTTCAATCCAAGCAATTTCGATGAGGTATGTGTGCAAACCACGAACCTTGAAGCAAGGGGAAAGAACATTCAAGAAGAGGGTAGAAGAATAAGCCTTTCAAGGGTAAGGAGAAAGAGGAGGGGGGAAATGGAAGGGAAAGAAGAATGCAAGTGTGAAGAAAGAAGGGGAGAAAACCATATGGAAACATTGTTCCAAAGTTAGGCATGATGTGCCCATTGTTAGAAATTACATCCTGAACTAAGGCCAAAGAAACAAAACAATAAGGGAAAAGAAAAGACGACTGCTACCACACAACATGACCTTGCATCAGATTTTGGTGACGAGACCAAGATTTCAGCCATGGTCACAAAAGGGAAAGAAGCTATTGCAAGCGCTAGCTCCTCAAACAATTCAAACAAAACTCCAAATGAAGAATCAAGAATAGAGTTGTTTCATGTAAGGGTAATTTCGAATCATACAAAGATTGATGCATTAATTGATAGTGGGTCACAATCAAACTTAATTTCATAAGACTTGGTAAAAAAGCTCAATCTTGAAATTGTACCTCATCATCAGCCATATCCATTGGGTTGGATAGTTAATAATGAAAATTTACAGGTTACAAGGAAGTGTTTATTCAAGTTCGCAATTACTGAAAAGTCCATTGATGAAGTTGAGTTAGATGTAGTTCCACTTGACATCTTAGGAATCATTGTGGGTAGTCCATATTTGTATGATAGGAAAGCAGTATTTTATTGCCATGGAAACAAATACTTATTTCTCAGGAATGGGGTGGAGTACATTGTGAGAGCCCATCGCAGAAAGCTGAACATTTCTTTGGTTAATGCAGGGTAGATGAAGAGACTGGTAAATGCAAGTAAATTTTTTTTGCTTCTCATGATCAAGAAAAATAATGATATTGATTATGAATCTTTTGAAGGTTGTGATGACAAATTGAAATCCGATTTGTTTGATGTGGTAAGAAAGCATGGCGAGATGTTTCAGGAACCAAAGGAGTTACCTCCCAAGAGGGGAATTCAGCATGAGATATAGCTTCATCAGGATGTTCCACTTCCAAACATTGACATGTATCGCATGTCGATTATGGAGAGCATGGAAATCAAGATGCAAATTCAACAATTGTTGAACAAAGGTACCATATGCCCATCTACTTCGCCATGTGGTTCACCCATTGTTTTGGTACCAAAGAAGGACACGACTTGGCATATGTGTATGGATTTCCGTGAATTGAACAAAATCACGGTAAAGAATCATTATCCACTCCCAAGAATTGATGATTTGCTTGATAAGTTGAGGTATGCAAAATGTTTCACTAAGTTAGACTTACGAAGTGGTTATCATCAAGTTTGAATAGCTGAAGAAGACATTTGGAAAACCTCATTTAAAACTAAACAATGATTGTTTGAGTGGCTTGTTATGCCTTTCAGTCTTACAAATGCTCCAGCAACCTTCATGAGAGTAATGATGATGCATTGAGACCATTCCTAGATGACTTTGTCATTGTGTACTTAGATGATATACTCATATTCAGTAAATCTAGAGATGAACATGTCTTGCATGTAAACAAAGTACTTGATGTCTTGAGAAAAGAACAGTTGTTTTTAAAGATGTCGAAGTGTGAATTTGGAAAGATTTCTTTAGTGTATTTGGGACACATTGTTGGAGGAGGTGAGTTGAAGATCGACCCCTCTAAAGTTGAGGTCATTCTAAATTAGCCCAAGCCTAATACAATTACAGAGGTAAGAATATTTTTAGGGGCAACACAATATTGGAGGAAATTTATTGCTAATTTTTCTTCCATTGCAACTCCATCACATGCATTGACAAGTGTCAAGAAAGTCTTCCATTGGGGAGATGTACAACAGAAAGAATTTGATGCTTTGAAGCAAAAGATCAGTTCAGCACCAGTATTGGCTCTTCTGGATCTTAGGCATCCATTTGAGATTCAAACAGATGCTAGTGATTATGCCATGGGAGCAGTTCTTATGCAACATGTGTCAAAAAATGGAAACGCTACTTGATGGGGAAGGAGACTCTTCTGGATCTTAGGCAACCATTTGAGATTCAAATGGATGCTAGTGATTATGCCATGGGAGCAGTTCTTATGCAACATGTGTCAAAAAATGGAAACACTACTTGATGGGGAAGGAGACCATTATCCGTACCGACCATCAACCATTGCAGTATTTATAGTCACATTCAAAGTTGCAGAAGTCACGACATTTCAGATGGATGGGTTTTCTACAACATTTTCATTTGGTTATCAGGTACGAAAAGGGAATCTACAATACGATAGCTGATATGATTTCAAGGCCTATTGTAAATTCATTTTTTATACTCAAGCATAATTTTGTTTTGCATGAACGTTACATTGAGAAATATGCATATGATAATGACTTTCGAGATGTGTATGCAAGCTTTAGTCAGGGAAACCAAATTGAAGCGTTGGATTATCATGTACATAATAGTTTGTTGTATCATTTGGGAAAGTTGTGTATTCCACAGGGAGAAAGAAACAATATCATAAGGGAGGTGCACATTTCATTGATTGCTGGACACTTTGGTGTAGGCAAGACAATAGCAAATCTCCAAAGTTATTGTTATTGGCCACGCATGTTTGATAATGTATCTCATTTCATAAGAGGATGTTCTTTGTGTGCAACTAGTAAGCCTAGTAATAGGAAGCTAGGATTGTACACTCCACTTCCAGTACCTTCACATCCATGGGAGAGTATCTCAATGGATTTTGTAGGAGGTCTTCCATTGTCAAGGAAAGGTCATGATTACTTGTATGTAGTTGTAGACAGGTTCAACAATATGTGCGTACTAACACCATGTAAAAAGAAAATTATAGCTGAACAAACAACTCATCATTTCTTCCAAAATATTTGGGTTCATTTTGGTCTTCCTACTTCCATTGTAAGTCATCGAGATTCTCAATTTGTTGGGAATTTTTGGTCAAATTTTTGGGACATGATGGACACAAAGTTAAAGAAGAGTACATCATTTCATCTGCAAACAGATGGAAAAACCGAGGTGGTCAACATAATATTCATTCATCTTCTTAGAGGATATTGCAGCAAACATCCCAAGTTGTGGGATGAACAATTGCATTATATACAACATGCATACAACAGGGCAAAGCATTCTTCCACAAACACATCGCCATTTGAGGCATGTTTTGGGTACTTGCAAAGATCGCCATTGGACTTCATCTTTTAGAAAGATGTCGCCATTGATGGTCACAATGAAATTGATAAGGCAAGGAATTTCATAGAGAAAATTTAGTTGATACATCATATAGTGCGGGAACAGTTGGAAAAGTGTCAAAGCAGCTACAAGGCAAGGCATGACAAACACCGGGTTGATCACAAATTTCAAGTTGGAGACGAAGTTTGGTTATATATTAGCAAAGAGAGACTTCAAGGGGAAGGTAAAAAGCTTAAGCCAATCCATTATGGTCCTTTTAAAACTTTGGAAAAGATTGGTAACAATGCATTTAAGCTTGATTTGCCTCCTTATATGCAAATATACTCTGTTTTTAATGTTGAGAATTTGAGATTGTTTGAGCCTCCTTTCATTGGTGATCAAGGAGAGCATGTTTAGCTTCCATCAATAAGTGATTTCTCACCAAAATATCTTGATTAACTTTAGCAGGATCTCATACTTGACAGAAGAACCAAGGCTTCAAAGGAAGGGAATGACGAATACCTTAGAGTGGGACTCAAGGGATAAAAGCCTTCTAAAGCCAAATGGTTGCAGATCGAGAAGGTCAGGGAGTTGTACCCTCACCTGCTAAACAATTGATAGTATCTTTAGGGGTTCAAAAGGCATCTAGTGGGGAGGAATGATCAGGCGCTTAGCATTTAGCTCAAAAATCAAAGTTCTTAGAATGGATCGAAATCTGAACGACTGCGTTGATCTAGGCAAAATGATCCTAACGCAACTCATTTCATTGAAAACCGAGTTCCTATGAGGAAGTTACTAAGCTCTATTCGCTTTGCTAAACATGCGAAAATTTGCAAAAAAAATTCCAAGTCACTGCACAGTCAGTAGTTCGTACTACTGACGTGGCAAGTGACTATGCAGGTTCAACTGTGGTCAACGGATCAATTGGAGCTCGCCAAGTGTTAGAGTATTATTGGTTGATGAGAGGTGGTGATGTGGCATATTGTGACATGGCATAGTGTGATTGTTTTAGAGCTAGACCAATGAGGAGGGGACAAGTGGCAAGCCCAGAGGCCGTCACGTGTCCCTCCCCAAAGGACCGGGCTCGACACAATGGAAATTATTTTATGGGGGCACCGCGGTTCGACCCCGAGACCTCCCCTTCACGACCAAGACTCTTCACCATCTTCGCTATCGCATGTTGCTTGCCCCTATACTTCACCATACATATTTGAATTGTAAAATGTTAAGGGTTGTCAGTTAGGGGGAAAAAATTCCGCGTGCCAGCCATCCCCATGTGAACACCAATTGTTGGTGGTTACAATTAGCATAACCTCCGGCGGCTCCAACGCAAACCATAACTGCAACGGTTTATGTCACCATGTGACATCACCACGGAAACTGCCAGGTTAGGGTTAGGGTTAGGTGGTGGTTAGTTAACCCGGAAAGCAGTGACATCATTACCCGCAACAAGTGTCACCTCCACAAAAACAGTCAAGGTTACGGTTGTGGAACCGTTAGGGAAAATCGTGCTAGAAAACGCCACATGTGACCACTCTGAAAACCATGACTAAACAGTTATCATTAACTACGCGTTAAAACGCATTAACCGGATTAACTCTTAATTAATCTGTGGATTAGCGCTAATTAAACTCCAGTTAAGTTTGGAGGTTCTGACAATTTTGGGGCCAACTCCAGAGTTGGTGGCCTTAACTAGAGTTCTTCCAAATTTGGAGGAGGATTTCTAAGGAAAATGTGTTTGAGATATAACTGGAGCATTTTTCAACCAAATTGAGCTAAGGAAAAGATGTCCCTAGCTAATTTTGACATTCTTAACACATTGGTGCAACTATCAAGAGTAGTAGAGCTTTGTAAACAACTTTTTTTTCCATATTGAGCTAATACAAAGGCCCAAGCCATGGAAGTTGGACCAAGGAGATGTAGCCTAGGAGGGGTGTGAACTCCTTCATCAAAACACTGTGTGGAAGTGTTCAATTGATGGTTTGTTGTACTTTTTATTGTTGTTGTTCAACACTTGTCTTTTAAGCTAATTTTCGAATGACAAATTAAACTTGATGTAATTTACCTGTTTACAATCACCAAACAACCTAAGGAAACCTATGCACAAGAAGCAATGAACAAGCATTTATTTATAAATTTGTAATTGAAATTAGCATAGAAAAATGAACATTCAATAACAGATCATTGTAACAGAGCTACACCATGAATACTACTTTATCTATATCTATGGTATAGTCCGCTGCACATGAAAATTTTATGGCAAAATGGACCAATTTCCATTATATCTTTATTGTTTTTAACTTTAATTTAACTATATTAAACTAAACCCTTGTTTAAATCTAGGAATTCGTTCATACTTTTCAAAGTTCAATAATTAAATTAAGCGGCAGGGAACGCTAGCTATGATGCCTTGTTAAAAGAAAAAAATCATTTAAAACATTTATAGATATTAATCACTTATTATTATTATATAATAATATAATTAATATAATGAATTTTATATAATATATATTATATTATATATTATATATATATATATATATATATATATATATATATATATATTCACTTTATTATGAGATTCTTAATTTATAATCAAATTTATAAATAGACTTTGTTGTAATACCATGGACCAATAATATGGTTTATCAATACCATTTCTAAAAAGCCATAACTTATATGAAACTTATTGGTATGATAATTTTTTAATTTATCAATTTAATTAAAATGATAGATAAAATTTAACTAATATCTCAATCTTTGATATATGACTACTGTTAAAAAATATTGTAAGAAAGTTAAATCCCTTATATCTATCTAATATTTAGTGAAAATTAAATTAAAAGTTTGAAAGTCTTCTTCCAAAATAAATGTAGTGATATAGAATAAATATATATTTTTAATTTTATATCCATTTAATAAAATTTAATATTGATTTTTTATTTTTATTTATTTATTTTTAGAGGAAAAAAACATTGGTTTTTACTATTATATTTAAAGACCAGTACATATATCCGAATATGTCTCCATGCTACTGAAATTGTTCAAAATGTGTGATGCCTTCTATGTGCAAGAAAGCAATGATGCCATCCATACATATACAAATAGTAATCAGAATGCATATTGAAAAAACTTACTACCACAACATCAAGTAAACATAAGAGATGAAACCAAAAGACTAAAAAATATTGTTCTGACTTCACAACCATAACATCAAAACCAACAAGTTAGGACAGGATCCATATGGCAATCTGATATCTTCTTCTTCGAGAATGTTTTGGTCCATGAAGTGTTTATAATGCATCCACCCATATTGTCCTTGTAGGCCTTTCTTAGATAGTTGATCTGCCTCCATATTGAATTCTCTCCATACATGTTGTATGGTATATGAGGAGAGGGCGGCAAGTCTCTATTTGATCCTCATGATCCAACTTGCAAGTAGTGGAGGATCAAATGAATGTACTGCCAAAATACCTCCAATAAGGAATTTTGAGTCCCCATATATATTTATGTTGAGCCACCTCATTTTTGTAATGAACTAGAGTAGTCCCTAGAGAGCCATAGTTTATGCTCTTGTATTAGTGCCTGGGCCTCCCTGCCAACAGTGTTTGTATCGAGTATGTTTGTCCAGCATAAGAACCACACCACAACCACACATACCTCTTTGTGATGCACCATTGAACCAACCGGCTGACAAAGTGACAGAAGGGGAAACTATAATCTTATTGAGATTCTTGGTTGTCTTTAGAGGTGGAGGAGATCCTCCCATCCAATTGTTCACCTTGTGCCGGATTTTAGATATGTCTATAGGAATGCCTTCAAATATGTAATAGTTCTTGCCTTTACGGATTTCCCAATATGTGAAAAGTGGAATAGCAACCTTCTTAGTAGAATTAGCATTCCAATGTATGATCAAGTCATGCAGATTTGAATTCAAGATACACGAGCAGTGCCAAAATCTAGCGATCATCCCCGAGATGTGAGCAGTTTATGGGCATTGAAAGAAAATGTGATCAACATTTTTAGGTGAGTTTCTACAAAAAATACATATGCCAAGTCCCTGAAATCCTCGCTTAAGTAAGTTATCCCAAGTCAAGATTTTGTTTTTCCACACCAACCAATTAAATAATATGATTTTTATAGGGATATTAATCTTCCATACCTTGTAAAACCAGGAGAATTGATTGAAATTGTGTCGCTGTGTGATCAAAGATTTGTATGTGTCTGCAACCAAGGGCGTCTGGTTATGTATCTTTCCTCCCAGGTGATAGTGCCTCCCTGAAAATAGTTAAGTAGTCTAGCTTGAGTGAGTGAGTTTGTCTATTGTCGCCAAGTGTATTCCACAACATGTGGCAATCCTAATTCCAACGCAGATTTCCAAAACGGACAACTATGTTTTATGTCTCTTATTACTTGACATAGAAAGAAGATACCTCTTCTGTAGATTGATTTCAAAGTATGCTCCTTAAGAACCTGCGTACGTGCCAGATCTTTGATGTTAAGTGAACCAATCATAATTTTCCCAACATTTCCATATTCCTAGACCATTCTTGACCTCCAACAAGGCATAATTTTCATGTAGCCTCTCCAAATAATCGATCCATCTTTCCTGTGTGACCATGTGTTCCTATAGATATCTTCCTATGTGTTGTTTTGGATATATTTTGAATGAACAATATCTCACTAAATGCACCTACCAGTAATAGCTCTCCAAAATGATTTAATGAGCAACATTGTTCCAAAAGATTGGTGTTCTAACATTCCCCATCTGCCAAATTCTTTGGACTTTTTAACTTTGACCATTTACATAGGTTCATTTTGCTTGATACCTCAAGCCCTCTCCAGAGAAAATTTGTCATGATCGATGTGATTTTTTTGACAATTGTATTTGGAATCCAAATAGGTGAGCCCAATAAACATAGATTTGTTGTAGTGCTGCCTAGACTAAAATGTATCTGCCACCCAATGATAAAAATTTGTGTGTCCAGTTTGAGAGTTTTTGCTTGTATTTATCAATCAGCCAACTCCAGTTCAAAATCTTGTAGTTGCGTGGCTTGATGTTATATCCTAGATAATGTATCTAGTTTTGTAGTGGTGCTATTATGACACCAAAATTTCATGCAATGTGTTCAATGTCCACCATGTTTCCTACATAATAATATAGTGTGGATTTCCCGACATTGGATTGTAGACTAGAGAAGGCCCCAAATCTAGAAAATATGTAAAACAAGGCTTCCCATTGAACTCTCGAAATGATTCCAAAGGTTAAGATATCATCGAAAAAAAACAAATGAGTAATTTTAACAATACTCATTATCTGGGTTCCTTGAAAGATATTACATGACTAAGCTCCTTTTATTTTAAGACTGATTCCATCCATAACAAGAAGAAAGATTAAGGGAGAGAGTGAACATCCATATCTTAGCCCGCGACCAGCTTTGAAGAAATGTGTTGGCAAACCATTGGTGATCACTGGGTGGCATGTCGAAGAGATGCAAGCCATAATACATTCGATGTTATGATTTATGAGTCCCACCTTATACAAAATAAGCCTAATGTAAGACCAATCCACACTATCAAATGCTTTGTGTAAATCAATTTTCATGACCATCGCTTCCTTTTTTCTCGAATGGATTGTATGAATGGCTTCTTGCGCCACAACTATCGCATCATGTATCTGATGGTTGTTAAGAACCCAAACTATTCTTTGGAGATATGGTTGGACAATACCCCTTTTAGGAGCCTGATAATCACCTTTGAGATAACTTTGTAGAGGGTATTGCACAGAGAGATTGGCCTGAAATCCCATAATATTTTAGGAGAAGAGTTCTTCAGGATTAAAGCGAGAAATTTGGAATTGATTGCACTTGAAATCCGCCCGCACAATTTGGCCTCCTCAACGATATTCAGGAGGAATTTTCCAAACAGATCAAAGAATTGTATGTAGAATTCCACAGTCCATCCATCTGGGCCGAGGATTTTGTATTTTTTAAAAGAGCTTAGTGTTTGTTCAATTTCCTGCAAAGTGGTCGACTTATATAATTCTTCATTTGCTTCATCGTCAAACATAGTGGAATATTGGTTAATTTCCCAAATATGGTCTTCAAAATCAACCTCTCCCCTGGCTTGATACAAGTGTTCGAAAACCTAACAACTTCTCTTTGGATGTCCCTGGTTGTATTAAATCTTTTATCATCAGAGGATTCTATCTGCCAAATTGTGTTACAGTTTTTCTGGTGGGAGGCGTATTTATGGAAGAACTTGGTATTCATGTCACCATCCGAAGCCACGTTGCTTTGCTTTTTAGATGCCAAGTGACATCCTGAATGTGCAATATCTCTTTTTTCCTTTCTTCCAATCCTCTTAGCTTATCTAGCTCGTGTTGTGTTGGTTTTGATATGTTCCAAGGACGATCCAAAATCTGATATCAACTATGAACTGTTTTTCAACTCGGAAATCATTTGTTTCTTCTTATGCCTCTCCCAAATTCTAGTCCTCGATTTGATGATGTTTAGCTTGTATACCATAGTATGCATCTTGGAGACTTCGTAGTTGTTAGTGCCTAAATCTACCTCAGGCTGAAGAAAGGCAGGTCTAGGGTAACCTCAAACCACGCTTAACCTGGTAGCTAGCCCTACCAAGTCGGGAGAGAGCTCTCTCCTTGTCAATCTCAATTCGGATATCGGAAACTAGGGCTTGAGATAACTGAAATGAATGCTGATTTTAGGCTAGGTATAGTAGATCAGAGAATTTTGTGTGATTTTAGGTTTTGGTTGCTGGATCAATTGGAGAAGGTAGATTGGGTCTGGGAAATCAACTCAGGGATACAGTCATGTCCTATGGGGAAAGGTAGACAAGAGTTTATGTACTAGCAATGGATTGAGAAGGTAGAGTAATATAGCTGAGGAGTTGAGGAGGGAATAAGAAACTATGAATCCTCTTCAAACAGTGAAAACATTGAAAATTGAATGCATTCCCAAGACAAAGCACTGTAAATTAGTGTATTTTGTCTATTCACCCTGATTCATTTAGTTTAGAAGAGAGAGAGAGAGATGTGGATACATATAAAACATCATAAAAAACTCATTACAAATAAGAAACAATACATAAACTCACTGTCACAAGAATCCCACAAAAATAGCTGTGAAACCTGGTTTTATTCCTTGCCAAATTGCTGATACAAATGTTCAGTGAGTCCAACACTTCTACCAAAGTCCAATCTTTACAAATGACTAAGAAAGTACATAATATAGGCATCGAACAAATCATGCTGACCTTCAGGGGTCGAATCCATGAGAAGAGAGGCAGTTTCAACCATATGTAAACTAAGAATAGGAATATAGGTAGTGGAACACCTTGCCTCTAAAACCAAGGAAACCAATTCATTACAGCTCAAAACCACTTGGAACTTGATGTATCTACCCTATGAAGTGATATTCAACCATATTACATCGAACTCATCATTTACCATGCTTACATTTACCAAGAAATGAGGAAAAAATGATCTCCCAAGAAAACTAGGAAAAATTTGGAAAATTAGGCAAAACTGGCCAATTTTCTAGGCCAATTTTGGAAGCCTTCCGAGAGTCCAAAATTCCTCGCCATTTTTGAGCTTTCATATTTTTCCATGCTAATTCCAAAAATGTAAACCATTTTGCAAGAAGATGTCCCCAACAAAAGCGCAACGCCGGTGGTGCTGCACACCTATTGGAAAAGCTTGTTTTTCACATTAAAAATTTCAAAAATGACAAAAATTTCTCCAAATTTCTTGAAATTTGGCATGATTTACCCTTATTAAGTGCTTTGATGGGCCAATGATGCTTCAACCAATATTTTGAGTTTATCATGCTCTTTTTTGCTTCTTAAGGCCTTTTCCAACTTAGCCTTAAGCCTCTTCATCATACTATCAACATACTGTCCTTTGTTCCACTGTTCACCAACATTTGGAATGCCTGTTGCTTCTGAGATGGTGGTAGGTGACAAGGTGAATGAGACACCAGCAAGGTTCACTTGGCCATTATGTAGATGAGTGACAAACAACCGGGCAAGCTCATGATGAAACTTTACCCTCTCCACCATTTCACAAAAATCATAGCAAGAGTGATGTCTAAAACATGGTATGGCAAGAGGACAAGCAAGCAACTCTGTGAGACTGATAGGTTCCTCCCAGATGATCTTTCCCCCTTTGTGTGGCTTTCTTGGCACATGTGCTTCTCCGGAAGTATCATTGAAAGTTTCTTCCTCCCTCTCATAGTCTATGTCTCTCTCCATTGGTCTTTTGGTGATGTGATAGTTGATAGGAGATGAAGGATTGCAGCAGGACCAAGATGAGTATGAGGAGATTTTAAAATATAAGGCAAGCGAGATATATGGGGATGTGAATGCTTGAGGGAATGTTGGGGTTTTGGGAATGAGGGGAATGAGTAGGGTTTAGAATGTGGGATAAGGGTTTGATAATGAAGTAGGTGTAGTGAAGATGTAGGGTTTGGGAGTTAGGGTTTGGGAATAGGGTATAGGGCTAGGGTTTGATGTAGAAATTAGGGTTTAATGGAATGAAGCTTGATGAGTGATGGATAGTGAGGAAGAGTTGATAAACCAAGTGTAAATGGAGGAGAAAGGCAGCCAATGACCCTTAGTGGCTTATGAGAGGTAGGTTAGCTTATTTAGGGTTTATGAGAGAAATCTCAATGCCAATAGGGTTTGCTATGAAATGATGCCAAACACACTCAAGAAATAAAGCACACTTCTTTCTTAGTAAGGAGGAATGGTAAACTTACTTGGAACAAGCATTTAATAGCTTTTTAGGTGTTTTGATAGCAATTTTGAGGTGTTTTCAACATGTCCGCAACGCCTGAACAAATTTGCACTAGAAACCTACCACAGGTGCGCAACGCCAATTTAATGTGCAGTTCCTTTTTGCAGACCGCGTTTGGAGGCCTTTCCGGTGTCCAAATTGGGCATGTGATAGCTCTTTGGAAAGCTTATCGAGTCTAATTTCTATATCATCTTGAATTTTCCAATTTGGAGGTCATCTGTCCTATCAGAAGTCAAATCTCCCAAGACTAGTGAAAATGTGCAAAATGAGGCTGCCTAAATGCAAAATGCTGTTGCAGTCAATTTTTGAAGGTCTTCCTTAACTCCACATTGAGCTCATGATAGGTCATTGGAAATATCTTTGTGTCTAATTATCATTTGACTCATCAAGGAAGTTATTTGGCCAACTAAGCTAGGCGAAATCGTGATTTTCCCAATGCCACTCTAGAGGTGCAACAACCCTCCTGAGGAAACTTTATTTTTTCCCTTTCTCTAAACCATGACACTTGTGTAAAAAGTGAAGGTGGTTTTTCTTCCTTTGCCTATTATTGAAAAAAACCTCTCTCAATGTTTCCAAATTCATTTTTCCTTGCTCCGAAACATCATTTGAGTAAAATCTATCCCGATGTGTGGAACAGGGTAATTATCGAAACGAAGTGAAATGAAGGGGATAAGGGGCTTCTAAATTTTCAAGAAAATTTTGGGAAGTAGGGAGGGATGTTAGGAAATAGGGGAAAATGGAACTTCAAAGATTGAGTGAGGAGAAGGGGTCCAAAGGGGAAAAACACAGGCTTAGCCTAGAAAATTGTCAAATTGTAGCAAGAACTAGGGTTTGTGGAAAAATGAGGAATTTGAGGGATATCAGTGATGGGAAGTGTTTAATAAGGTACATTAAGGATAGGGGAAGGTATATGAGTATCAAGATACAAGTTTCGTTGATGATTTGACTATCCAAGAGAAATTACATTCAAAATCCTAGGAGAGGGAAATGAGCCTTACCCAAGTACAACTGAAACACGAACAAGGTGTAAAATGACCCATTGGAACCTGAAATGATGATGACAACCCTTTGAATGATGGTACACTCGGCGGAATGGTGACATGGACCGACACTTGAAAACTTTGGAAGGAGTGAAAACAAATCGTAGACCTAATACCTAGTGACCAAATTTTACTTGAAGATTCTTTGAAATGACAAAATTTGACTGTAACATGCTAAAACCACTTTGTGAGAGAATATTTGATCACTGGTCGAAGGCTTCAAAGATTGACCATAACAATAGTGTTCAAACAAATCAGACCAGATCGTGTGTATGAGCTCGATGAAATCAGAGTCCTTCAACCAAATTTTATTGAATTTGAAAGGGATCCCTTTCTGGATGTTCTCCATCTGCTAATTCAATAATATAGGAGTGTGACCAGATTTGTATGTTTTGTGGATACAGGACTGGAGATGCCCCAACCATTCAAACAACTCCTTGTGAACTAGGAAGTGGTCAAGTATTTTTCCAATGTAACTATCCCCCGCTCACCTGTTGGTCCATGTCGGGACAAGGGCAAATATCTACCAGATGACAGTCCGCAAATATTTTATGTAACATGTTCACCAATTGATCAATCCTACTGTGCAAACCCCATGATTCATGCGCCATTAATGTGGAATTGAGGTCCCCGGCCAGAATGAGGCCATTAATCTTCAAAATGTTTGATCTGTCGATTTTATCCCAAGATAGAGTTTTATCTCGACAAGGGACATACATGTTTAGTACATGGATGCGCCCACAAAAACCCTGAAAATATCCATTAAGTAGAATACCGACAAAGAACCCAAATTAAAATTTCTCTATCAAATTATTAATTATAATAATATTTTCATAATTTATATTGCTTTCCATTTTAATTACGGTGAAAAGAGATGAAAATTTCTTTTTTTTCCATGATTGAATAAATTATAAAATCACCTTAGAAATCAGAGTGTTCACCAGGGTTGATAGTAATCACTACTTATTAAGAAGCAAGGAAAATTTACTTCGAAAATTTAATGTTTAGGGTTATATATAAATTTTCATTATAAACATAATGTAAGAAAACGATAAATTACAAAATGCCCAAAGTTCTAAATGAAGCCCCATTGTTTTGTGTCATTTTGTGTTAGGTTTTCATTAATTTTCATATTTAGGAAGTCCCATGAAACCTAAACTTAACTACATGTCTGAAAGCGTATTTCTAGATTTGTGAAGTTTATTCTCATCAATTTTTGTATTCAAATTTTATAAAGTTAAAGTTTAAATACAAATTTATTAATTAAAAAAATTATATATATATATATATATATATATATAAATTATTATATATATATACTTCTCAAGTATAAACCATTTATTTAAGTTTTCAAATAGAATACTTATCTAGTTTTAAAATACTCTTTTTCACAATGAAATTTGTTAAATAATAAATAATTAATTATAAAAAAAATAACTATTTAACTTATTCTAAAATTACAAAAAAATTATAAATTAATTTAAATAATTATTAATATATTATCTATATATATATATATATATTTTCGCTTCAATATATATAAATAAATATTTTTATAAAAATTGTATATAATTAAAATATCATAATTTAAAAAATTTTACATTTATTTATTATTATACAAAATAATAATAAATATACACAAAAAAAAACTCAAAAATCATTAACAAATAATAACTATAATATATTATATACCAAAAAAGCTCAAAAATCATTATCGAATACTGTTGCGTACGCCAATTACCAATAACGTTACGTCACAACTGTCTCTTCCGTTCTCAAAATAGCTTTTGTCACAATGAAGAATGGGATTTCAAATTTGCTTTTGTCACAATGAAGCATGGGAAAGAGAAAACAAGGAAGTATCTTTATTAATTTTTGATGGGCTACCCACTTTTCAAACCGCGTTTACGATCATGACATGGCATAGGTTAGGCATTAACGAATGGTAATGGTATACTATGTGGAATCTAGTTCATTATAATGTGGAATTTTTAAAAGGTTCATGGGTAATATATATAATATACTAATTCATGTATATAAAGTTATGGTATATATATATATAATAAATAATATGTTATTATAAGTAAAATTATGTCATTTTTTTTAGGAATATAATTATAATTTGCAACCTTTATAAATTAAGCAACAATCTTTAAAGTTTTTATATTTTCAAAAAATATTATAATTTTTTGAAAAATATTGAAAAGAAATAAATATATTTCAAAATATTGAAGAATAATATAATAATTGTAAGAGGCATATTTTGAATTTTTTTTATATTGAATTTTAAACAATCAAATTTTCTCTATCAAATAAGAATTCAATATTTGAATTTGAATTAATAACTATAGTTTCAAATCCTATAAAAATAACAATAGAACAAATAAAAAATTACCATAATCTTAACCAGAGCATGGACAGTGAATCAAACACTACTTAGATTGTTGAATGATTTGTCAAAGATGTTGAGGATAATGCTTAAACTCAGTTATGTAATTGCCAACAAATTAGCCAGCTAATTTTGTGTTCTGAGTTATCAGAATTAGGACAGCAAATTAATAGATGTAGTGAGTTATCATTTAGCAAATTATTAGCGGCTGTAGATTAGTCGATAATGGATAATCAAATTAGAAATATGTCCGCTGTATAATAATGTATTCATTTCTCCTATGTAAATATGAGATTTCAATGAGAGTTCAGTTCATGGATTGAGAATTAGACTTCTCTTATTTTTGTTCTTTAGTTTGTTTATGTTTTCATATATATGCTCTCAATAAATTTAGCAAAAACGCTGAATCCAATAATATCAATAATGATTTGATTCATGGACCGCTAATCGAAACACTGCTTAGATTGCTAAATGATTTGTCAAAGAACGTTGAATCCAATAATATCAATAATAATTTGATTATTAGCGCAATTAGTCACTGATTGAGAGTCACCAAAAATGTGTACTTGCCTAAGATCTTTTATTCTTATCTTCACTAATAACCAAAGAAGCAAAATTTGTCTTATTATTCATCCAATAAGTTTTGCTTAAAATATTACGGCACCTATGCTACAAAGAGGAAGATCCCCTTGAAAAGGACCATTGAAATGCCTCGTGAAACAACATAGTATATAGCCAGATTAATTAGCAATCTGGACTTTCTATATCCGGAATAATAAGCAATTTGACTTTTTTTTGGGACTTTAATTTCAGATTCCTTCATCTCTCTCAAAAATAAAAAATTAATTGTTCGTGTACGGTCATAAATATCATCCATGAGATTTTTTCTTATTTCTCAGATTTAATTATTTTTATAATGATTTTAAGTTATAATTTCATTTTTTAATAATGTAAATAAGAATGTGGAAATAAAGATATTTATATTTATATTAATATTTAAGCCATAGACTTGGTCTATATTGAAATTGGGTTCCAAGAATTTATATGTTCAATAAAATGATTAGTTGAGATTTGAAGCGAAGTTAATTTTCTTCCTTTAATATATGATCCAAAGTGCAATATGACAAGATTGGACAAGTTAATATTCTTCCTTTAATGTATGATCCAAACAGGGTTGGAATTTGGATTTCTGTTTACCTGTCAAACAAAATATTTTTGACGTTTTGGATCCTCATACTAACTGTCAAAAAACGTTATGTTCAAAATTTTACCCTTCACGAGTGATGCTTTGATAATAAATTAACCATTAACCAATGAAATTTTGAGTAAAAAATTACCCTTCAATAACACAATTATGTTAAAAATTTCACATATTTATCATAAGAAAAAAAAAAAAAAATGACCATAACACACAAATGAGTTATTGAATCTCATCATTTCTTTATAATTAATAATGATACATATTTTCTATTTTAAAATATCTTTTTTATATCAAAATTTCTCAATAACCAAATTGAAAATCAAATTAATTGTTAAAAATTAACATAAAAGTACTTCATTGTAAGTTTCGTACAAAAAATTATATAGTCTTCAAGTGAATTTTCCATATTTTGGACATTTTTAGACAACCATTTATTTTCGATTTAATTTATACACCACTATATTATTTTTTTGTTTTTGTACATAGCCATATTATTATTTGTACACAATTATTATTATTAATTCTAATTAGACTCAATTAAGTATCATTTTTTACCTAAGTTGTCAAATCCCAACTCTTATGGGGGCTACTATGACGACTACACCCAACAAACAAGCTGTGGTTGGTGAAATTGTTAACATAGATACACAAATACAAATGATTCATACATCATTAACTTGACATAGATATACAAATACAAATGATTAATACATCATTAGCTTATAGCAAAAACTAGTCCAGTGAAATCAACCCATAAATGTTGGTCTAAGGAAAAATTGATTAAATTACATTTTCGATTTCCACCCAAAAACTATGATATAAGGCAAAGTTGATTAAACTACATTTTCGATTTCCATCCTACATTACATGTTTATAGATTCTCTAATAATTTATGTCCCTCTTTCCCATATATGTAATAGTAAATCTATAATCAATAACTACTATATCCTCTTCCTCATCTTTTAAAGTATCCTTAGCCTTTACCTTGGGTATGACAATCATGTCACCCTCATGTAATTTGAGTCATCTCATGGTGCACATATTCTAATTTTCATGTGAAATTATAGGGTTTGCCTCCACTCCACTCCACTCCTAATGTCTCATCCTCAAACTAACTTCCTTTTTTTCTTTGTTTTGTGTGCTAATTTCTTGTCATTTTAAACTAACTTTCGTTTCTTTGTTTGTTTTATGTGTTAAGTTCTCATCATTTTAGAGCATAGATTGATATACTTCCTCAAAAATGTAGCGTATGTAAATTTATCTCATTTTACATCGTAAATTTTTAACATATTTAAGATGTTGGAATTCTTTTTTCTTCCTTATTTTTATGTAAAATAATATCTCATAAAATTCTATAATATACACTTTATACTCTATTCCTCAAACACATTTGCACTCATTTTCCTCTTGAAACACATTTTCACTCATTTTCCTTCTCTTTACATTTGAATAACACTTTCAACTCCTTTCTTTCATTTAATTATTTCTTAGCCATAATTACAACTCATATCAAATTGAAACTAAATTTAATTGAGAATCCCTTAACACACTAATATTAATTAAAACTAAAATTATTTTTAATTTTTTCCAAATTTTATTCCAAAATGTTTAATAAAATTTAAATTAAACAATTAACATAAAAAGAAAAGGTCGTGGAGGCGGCATAATGGTAAAGTCGGCCTCATCATTACGGACCGGTCTTGTGTTCAATCCCGAACAAGGTCGTAGCTTGTAGTGCAAATAGTTAGTCTAAACCGGGCCAAGCCACTACCTTTTAAGGTCGTGGAGGTGGCGTAGTGGTAAAGTTGGCTTCGTCATGATGGACCGGTCTTGTGTTCGATCCCGAGCAAGGTCATAGCTCGTTGTGCGAGTAGTTAGTCTAAACCGGGCCAAGCCCACTACCTTTTACCTAGATGCGGACATTCAAGGTTATTAATGGTGGTTCAGAGGAACGACGGTGCTCAGCCCCGCCAGCTGCTGGCCAGCGCTTTTATCCATGCCCAGTGATGGCACCTGAAGGCTCACCTAAGGTGAGAGCAGGTCAGCCTGCAGGATGTCTTAAATGATCAATCTGGCTGAGACAAGGAAGTTGTTAGTTTAAACATGGTGCATTTGCTCTTCAACCCCATTGTTTACCTCCATCCTTAAGCATCTGCCCACTCCAAGCAATATGCGATATCGCAACATTGCATCGGCGGAAACCAAGGGGCGAAGCCTTTACACCTTCATATGTGTGATGCGATGATGCGGACCCAACAGGCCAAACCACATCGGCGGATCGCAGAATGGGGAGACGAAAGGGCAAGGCCTTTACATATAGTAATATGTGATTGCGATAAGATCACATCGCAATATCGCATTGGCAGAAACCAAGGGGGGGAGCCTTTACACCTTCATATGTGCAATGCGATGATGCGGACCTGACGGTATTCTAAATATTATTTGATAATATTTGAGGTCTGCAGAAAATCCAGTTTCAATGCATTTTCAATGTATTTCGTTATATAATGAAATAACGAAGGCGGGGGAGAGACTCACGGAGGTGGGGGAGAGCCACACGGCAGCGCTTCCAGGGACGTGGTGGATGACATGGCAGATGAGTGGGCTTGCCCAATCATCGAAGAGTCCATTCCGGCTGACCTCAACTAAGGTGACGTGGCTTCCAGGCAACAGATGTGGCTGACGGAGAATAGGCAGGGGCTGCCTGATGATAGTTCGAGGCCGGATGTGGCTGCCCAGGTGTTCATTTTCTAGTCTTTTTGTTTTTTGCTAGTGTTGTTTGGGTTCTGGTTTTCTATCTGGACTAATCGTCAAGGAACCATCTTACTGTTTCTTTTGTGGGGTCTGGACTTGAGAAGTGATACCATTTTTGAGGTTTCTGCTCTCACTAGACTGGTTTCCCCAATGTTGGGGTAGTCCAGATTTAGTTGATACTCTACGATACCTTAGTTGAGGCCTTGTCCTCTTTATATCTTTCTGTACATATTAATAGATTACTTTTACTTCGAAAAAAAAAAAAAAAACATAAAAAAAAACCAAAGGCTAGTAAAGTTTATCACTTCAATTGGGATTTAATCACAACATTATAATAAATCAGATCAACTTAAACATCTCATAATTGGCACTTTAAGACAACATAATAAATCATAATTGCTTCATTTCAATACAATTAAAGAGATGTTGCTTCCCCTAGTAATTGTCACTTCAAAACTACGTTATAATAAACTATACTTGCTTTTCATGTAAACGCAATTAAAAAGAGATTAAAAAATTTAATGGTTAAAAATATAATTTTAGAAAAAAATGAAAAATAAAACTAAATAAATAGATTTCATTACAATATTTAAAAATGAAATAATTAATCCAATAATTACTGAATAAACACCCAAAACACCATCTTGCATTTAAATGTATATCGTAAATAACTGTGTAATTTTTTTGTTTTTTTAATAATATAAAAACATAAAGTAACAATTTACCGTGTACGTAAAAATACACATTCAACAAAAATAAATACGACAGGCTGTTACCCCCCGCTAAAAAAATGCACAATAACGTACAATAGAAATACAACCTCAGCAAAGTTGGAGCCCGATCAAATTCAACATCGGAGAGTTGGAACACCTGCACCAGCGTGAGAAGGCACGTGTGGAATAATTGCGTGAAATATCGTGTGATCTATGCTATAAAACGTTTTTGAAAAAAATTAAACCGTCAAAAAAACGTTCTGAAAGTCTCAAAACACATCATGTAAAACGGCAATGTAAAATTATTAAACGTATTTTACGGTCAAAATGCCTTCTGACAGGCATTTTGCCCGTCAAATTCCGACCCTGCGGAGTCATAGATCTTGTTTTTTTCGCTTTTTGCTTTTTCCAGGATAAAAAAACTAAAAACTCATCTGAAATCAGAGAGATTCGTGGTAACAGTGGCGACAATATCGACTGAATTCCAAACATAGCCCACTAAAAAATAGTGTGTTGGATGCCCAAGTAAAATCCCTGACAAATGAACGCCATTACGCTTTTAATTTTGAACTGTCACTAGTACGGGTTAGGGTTATGTATGGTGTTTCAGGGCTGTTCGTGTTGAACATTTGAGAATTCTGTAAAACCAGAAAGGCAAAGACGGTGGTGGCGATGGTTGTATAGTTCGCACCGAAGAAGACTGGTAAGAAAGAGGAATGGAGCACTTAAATCAGCGGATGACCTCGCTTATGGAAGAAGGAAGAATGGAGAACGTAAACCAGTTGATGGCCCAGTCTAGTTCTGCGAAATATGCCTCCGAGAAATTCGACAAGAAAACCCTCCTCCAACTTCACGAATTCAGTCGTCAGCGAGTCGGAGCAGCATCGGATTTTAAGGTGCATTTGTCAGGCAGCAGCGGCGGCGTAGCTTGTTCAGTTCCGCTGGAAAGGCTGATCCCTATTTCCTTCAACGAGTTGAAGGTTGGGGAAGTCCACAAAGGCCGGGTGGTTTACGGGACCCTCTGCGCTGAGGCCTTCAGGATAAGCGGTATCATGACTGTGCTCGAGGATGATAAGGGTTTGGCCGTCAGGCTGTCAATTTACAATGCTGCTCATTCGCAGACGAACATCGAGAGGCTTTACCCAAAGGGAGCCTTGGCATACGTGTCGATAACCCTGCCAATGTGGAGATGCTGGTGCCTCAGAAGGAGAAGCGGGCGGAGAACCTGCCGGATGTCGATGTGGAGGAAGTGAGGAAGAAGGGCAACAGCTGCTTCAGAAACAAAGAATGGGACGCAGCGGCTGAACATTATACGAAATGTATCGATGCAGCTCTGTTTCAGCTCAAGTTGAGGTCCTCTAATGACAATAATGATGTGAAGACCTGCCTCCTCCTCGCGTATTCCAACCGAGCGGAAACAAGGCTTCAGGTGAGGGAATTTGAGCTGGCGCTGGAAGATTCCGACAAGGCCCTTGGGATCGATTCCGGCAATCTCAAAGCGCTCTATAGGAGAGGCCGCGCTCTGCTCGGCATGAGGCAGTATGCGGAGGCTTGCAAATGTTTGGAGAAAGCCAACAAGGCTAGCCCTGGACAGAGGGAGATACAAGACGCCCTTCACAGGGCGAGGACTTTGTATGCCCAGAACCGGAATGGCGAGTATGACATCTCGGACTGGCCGCTCGGTTGCGGCCCTCCTCCGGATGTCGCCGATTTCGTTGGTCCCGTAGAGATCAAGATGACCGAAAATGGCAGCAGCCGGGGGCTTTACGCCACGCAAGAAATAAGCACCGGGCAGCTTTTGCTGGTAAGCAACGCCGTTGCAGTTTGTTATGAGGACGGCCATAGCACCTCTGCCACTGTGTTCAATGTGGACCACAGGGGCAAAATTAATACGGCTTCTCAAGAGGATCTTGTTGCCATGGTCGTCTCTGCTGCCATGAAGTCGCAGATATTGCTCCGGAAGCTTTATAGTTTAGCTGGTTCCTCGGCGCCCTGTAGCCTAGATGTTCCGGCCGTTGAATTGTTTTAGACGGATGGCCATATGTCTAGAGGACAAGAAGAAGAAGAAAAATTGCAGGTAGATGTTAAACGTATACGAGATATTATAGCTCTGAACTCTTTCGGTGCAGCGGAACAGACATTTGCTTCAAAATCGAAAATAGATAAAGCCAAATGTTGAGATTTTCAGTTTAAACTAAAATAGGCAGAAATCTCTGTAGGTGACAACAATAGGAAATTTGTTGCTGGATTATCTCCAGGTTGTTGGGAGCAAATTAATGCATCCTAAATTTGATGTGAGAGCAGTTAGATTCTATTTCAGTTAGAAGGTAGAACTGGGTCAGATCATGCGTCTGTGTCTGAACATGACAGTAGTTCCATTTACTTATGGCATCAAAGATTGGGGCATATGAGTGAAAGAGGATTGAAAATTTTGGCTGACCGGAAGTTACTTCCTAATCTAAGATTTGGAAAATTGGATTTCTGTAAACATTGTCTGTTTTGTAAACAAAGTAAACAAAAGTTTAAAACAGGCAAACATACTAGTAAAGGTATACTTGATTATATCC
>APFE030356438.1:72001-89000 GCA_000404065.3 Pinus taeda | reverse complement strand
ATTATGTACATCTAAAGAGTAAAGTAGTGAAGATTAAAAAATAAAAAAGATAACATTAGTAGATATCTTACTATAAATTCTAGAGTAATTTAATAAGTAAATAAATTATTGTTGAAAAAATTATGTTGAATATTTTTTTGTTGAAAGTTATAATGTTATCTAATTGATATGAATTTTTATCATGACACATTTTATTTAAAAATACTAAAAAAATTAAAAAGGTATATTTAATAGATATGTGTTATTATAAAGTGGAGAATAGTTTAATAAGTAAATACATGATTATTAAAAAAAATATGTTGAATGATAAATGTCTTAGTTGGAGTGGTTTGGTGAACAATTAGTTTCTTTCGTTGGGTGGATTCTAGTATTAAGAGACATGTTGTATAAGGCTCTTAGTGAAATTTATGAATATTTTGGTAAACTTATTATTCACATATAGATTCTACCACATAGGTGTATATTTCATTAGTTTCTTGCCAATGTAATGAATATTTGACCCTTTCATGTGCTTTATGGAGCCTTGAATGAAATTCTATGTGAGAGGCATGTAGTTGACATAACACCCATGATTTAAATGTAGAAATTCCATTTATAGGGAAGCTCTTCATTATTCCAAGTGTAGTTCCATTAAAACTTGTTAGATCAATGCTAATAATATTAATATATATAAACTATTTGTTGCAGTTGTTAATCAACCAATTTGCTACTATGAAGGAGAGTGAAAAGGGATACTCTTCCTCTTTATACATCCATGAGAGAGAATCTACGACTATATTCTGCTTTCCCTTCATATAAATTATCTCATATTTATATACAAAAATTTTGGTGACTCATTTTTATTTCATGGGGAAAAAATCCTTTGCTCTCGGGAGTATTTCAAGCCACTATTATTGGTTTTAGTGTATAATTGTTTCCCTAGTAGGAATAGAAACCAGATATCCATAACATGCAATATAGCCATCATCTCCTTTACATAAATGATTTTCCCAAGTTCCTCTTACATATTTGTTTGTTGGTGAAATCCAATGGTCATCCCACTTTGATCCTCTTTGTTGAGTATTGATCTAATGACTTTACCTGCTCCACCACCTTCCAACACAAGTTTTAGTGAAGTAGATTAGAAAGAGTATTAGGAACATAGATGGAATTCTTCAAGTTTTCCACATCATTTTGTCTCAAAGCATTTTTTTAATCAAGGGTGTGGGTGGAGTTACAATATTATCACATTTCCTTATAAATTTCTATAATAACTAGTGAGATGAAGAAAACATCTTAAAATTTTAAGAGTTTTAGAGTAATTCCATTCCTTCATTGCTTCAGTTTTCTTTAGGTTCACACTCACACATTCATCACTAACAATATGGTCTAAATATTCCAATTCATATAAATAGAGATACTAAAGTAGTTGTAAAACATAATGCTCATCTTGTGATGTTTATTAGATGTTGGAACAAGGAATGCGCATGGAAAAGGATAAAGGGAATCACCAAGATTTTGTAATGTCCTTAGTGAATGTGAAAAATAATTTTAGTAATATCTACCTCATTCATGCAAATTTGATGATAGATCGAGTAGAGGCTAACTTCTCTAAAGAATTAAGCACCCTTGAACTCATTCAAATGGATATCAATGACTAGAATGAGGAGCTTCACTTGGAGTTTTAGATTTTTGAGAACTCAAAAGTTAGGATGAATATTACATGTGTGTTATACCTTGAGGAACATGATAGCAAGTGAATAGGGAAGCTTAGTATTGGGAAAATGATGGAAATGACTAGAAATTATTGAACCATACTTTCTATTTGTTTTTTTTTGGAAAACAAATGGTGAAATAGGCATAGGCTAAGTGAGAGGCTATATGTGTTGAGTTAAATAAATTAATCTTGATCCCCTCATGTATAGATTATGGAAATCCATGGTGATAAGGAATTAAATTCCCTAACCATTTATCACCAAAGATAATATCTCAACCACACATTTCAATAGAAAACATGTGGGTTTTCAAGGAATAACACCCATTAGGAGTCTCACATTTTCACAATGACCACTACATTTTGTATAACCTCCAATAGTAATAATGATTTGAAGGTTGTGAACAACATGGATATAGTGGTGTTTTTCTTGGGCTACACATAATGATACATGAAGCTATGGATGTTGCCACAATCAACTTAGAGGACAAATTTTGGTTGATTGTTGTACTCGACCAATATGAGGATATGGGGAATAGAAATACAATTCAAGACATAAAGTGATATCTAAGCTTCGAAATATTGTAGAGCATATGGGGGAATGTATCAAATATATGAATTGATATTCATTGAATATATAACTACAATAATAATATGAAATGTCCTTTGAAATTACCTTAAAGAGTTTTTCTTCTTACATTTATGTCAAAGAAAATATTTCTTATCACAGTTGTAGCAAATGCCTTTAAGTTGACTTTGTATGATTTTGTTTTGAGTGGGCCTAATGGTTGAGAGCATGTGTTTCCTAGAGGGAGGTAGAGTATCTAAGCCTGTGTATACTTTCAAAATTAAATAATTGAGGAAGTGGGTCCCCTTTTCCACAAACAAGGGAGTCTCATACATCAATTTGGTGTCTAGATTGCCCATGACCTTAAATATATTATTATTATTAATTTGTGGGTTTTAAGTGGTGGGGAGGATAGATAAGGATTTGTGGAAGATGAAATAGTGATCCAAAACCTATTGTAATGTGACATTATTATTTAACATTTAAAACTAAAGATTAGACTAGTAAATTGTTTCACAAATAGTTTTTTAATATAGAAATATTATGTTTACATATTTAATAAGTGAAAGAACCAACTAAAATCAAATGACCACAAAATTAAAAAAAAACTTAGAATTTTAATAATTGATCTATGAGATCATTAAACACATAAAGAGATAAGAGAAGTAATAAAATCATACAGCGAAGAGAAAGTTTAAACACATGGTGACACTTTTTTTATAAAAATAATAATTCACAAGAGGATACAAAGTAAATTAAAAATATGAACTAAAAATTAAACCTCATTTAATAGACAAATTTATTTGAAAGTAAGTTGTTAAATATAAAAATATAAAAGTTATAAAATTCATGTATAAAATTAATCGAAAATTATATTAATAAAAATGTGAATACACATTAAATTCAATCTAAAATGTGAATTTTCATTCTCTCAATAATTTAAAGTTAATTAATAATTTGAAATTATTCCAATCAAACAAAAAATAACAAAGGAAAATATGGAAATATTAAAAATTCTCATACCCTTCCTATAAAAATAAAATTTAAGTATGAAGGACGAAGGGAAAGGCTTCGGACTTCCCAAGTGCACTGTGCGCTCAAGGGAGAGAAGGAGGGCACAGGGTGCAATTCCAAAGGACAAAGGGAAAGGATTCATACTTCCCAGGTGAACTGTGCACTTAAGGCAGAGAAGGAGGGATCAATGCACGCTCGTAAAGGCTAAAGGATAGAGGATTCAAGCCTTCAAGGTGTGCTCATGTGCTCACGAGGCTTAGGAGGGCACATGGCACAAGTATGAAGGTTGAAGGGTGAAGTTTAATTCCTTTGGAGTGCATTCATGAACTCCGAGGGTCAAGAGGGTGCATGGAATATTGTGGAAGGCTAAAGGGTTGGATTTGAGGCCTTCAGGGTGTGCTCATGCACTAAAGGAGGGCACACTTCTTTGAGTCAAAGGAGTGCGCTCAAAGGAAGACTTAGTTTCTTGAAGGGCGTAATTTAGAAAGAGGAAGGGGAAAGGGATTAAGGAGTGTAATTTTATCTCTTTGAGGGTGCATAACACACTTCTAAACAACGAAGGATTTCTGCTCAAGGCTTGAGAGTGTTCTTTTGCGCTCCTAACCTCGGTGGGCTCATTTTGCAACTAAACTTTGTCTAAGTCTGGGATATAGGGTGATGTGTGAACATAATGAGTTTGGACATAAAACCATATGTGACACATACCAAATCATCGAGAGAACTCATACAACCTTGAACAATGATAAGTGTACATTAAAATTCCACTTTTCATGCATTTCCCAAGTACAACGAGTGAAGTATGTGCGATTGCGACCAAAATGTGTTGTTTTATAATCACAAATATGTTACAATCATGAAATACACTTAAAGATGTTCTAGTCAATGCGATGATAGGTTAGAACATGCAACAACACTTGAAACACATAGAATAGCATGATAAAACACTTGAAGATCAATGTGACACTCGATATGAATTTGATAGTAGGCTCCAAAATTTGAATGTAGTGAAATGTTTGGAGGGTGTTGTAGTAGTGACAACACTTGGTGACACAATGGGAAACCTTAAACTTCTTTGTATAGGAATATATTTCGGTTAAAGGGTCAAACCTTTAGGAAGTATTGATTTCCTTGATTCCCCCCTTTCGACTTGGTTATATACATAACATCTCACTTTCTTCTACTTGGTTTAACACACAAAAGATACATCGTATCACAATTGTTTCAATCCAGGAAAGAGTAATATGCGCGATGAGTTCCTGATATTCATAGTATGAGTTTTCATATCTCGTGCTTCTACACTGCCAACAGGCCTGGATAGTACCCCGACGAAGTCACTTTAGCAGTACAAATATTTCTTTGCTACCAGCGAGCCTGGACAATACCCTAGCAAAGTTGCTTGCTTCACCTCCCTACGCAGGAAGCCTTTCTCTTCTTTCACCCTTTATTTATGTATCTAATAGGACTATGCATCGAAACTTATTATTTTCAATGGGAAGAAGAGGGATATTGACTTATTGAGAGTACATGATATTTCCCCTTCAGAGAAGTATTATAGACCTTTGATATTTCTTTTCTTGCTTTAAATTTTCCACTTATCGCTTATATACTAGATTGGAGAAGCGTTCATACACAAGTAGATTTACACCAAGTTGAGTAGTTTATATACTATCATAAGCATGGATCTAATAGGTTCCCTCAAGGTTATCCTTTTGGATGAGTCATATTTTCCATATGGACTTAGCTCAACCTATGGAAATTTCCCAAAGAAAGAAGGAGAATGAAAAAACCCAAGCATTGTGGTTGTCACACTTCTATTTTATTACACCATAAAGTCATTTCAAGCCATGCACTTTTACACGAGGGTATTATTTATATATAATAACCAAGAAACACGACAAGACACGACATGACTAACACAATACACTTACAACTATACGAAAAGAGAAACATGTAGCTGCTATTTAAAAAAATGCTTCAAATGTCATCCATTTACAGAAAGGGGTTTGTTAAAAATGACAACTAGGGCCAAACTCCATGTGGGTCATCTTATTAATGGCAATTGATATTTTTCTTGGATCCTTCTTATTGAGAGGTGTAGGATTGATCGAAAGATCATCCGATTCTGATAAGTATTCATGGAGTTATGAATTTATTTGCATTATAAGGCAATTCGTCAAGTTGAGCCAACAACCAAATAAACCCCACATGCGCTCAACGTTTTAGTATAAATAGAGTTGGCCTTCAAGTAATTTCAGCACACTTTGGATCTCTTCCTCTCTCTACTTGTCTTTGGGTCTTAGTAGGAGGAGAGATCCTAAGGAATGACATTGCCCTGATCCAGAGGGCAGAAAGCTAGAAAAGATGAAAAAGCTAGAACTGCCGAAAAAGCCGAAAATGCCAGAAAAGCCAGAATTGTCAGAAAAGTCGGAACTGTCGGAAAAGCTAGAATTGCCAGAAAAGCTGAAACTTCTGGAAAATCCGGAACTGTTGGAAAATCCAGAAAAGTTGAAAAAGCTGGAATTACTGGAAAAGCCAGAAACGTCAGGACTGCCAGAACTGTCGGGAACAACCGGAACTACCAGATCTACCAGCAACAACTCGAACTGCTAGAACTGCTAGGAACTACCGAAATAGTCGGAGCATATGTATTCGAAGAAGATTAGCATGCAAGGGACAACTAACTAACATTGAGATAGTTGCATGGTACTTAGCAGAAAATAAACCAAGCATGCAATGCTACAGCTAGCATGCAAGGGAAAACTAGCATGCAACAACAAGCATGTTAAGGACAACAAGCATGCTAGGGACAACAAGCATGAAAGGGATAAAAAGAAAGCAAGGTGCAGCCAACACATAGGTCAAGATGGAAACATAGTGCAACAATGGCAGATAATGTAGTATAGTAATGGGTACAGTCATGATTAATGAAGTGCGATGAGATGCAACATAGTGATGATGGGTGCAACATGGTGCAGCATGGTGAGGTGCAGCATGATGATGAAATGCAGCATAATTATAGGTGAAGGAGTCACCTTGGAGAATTACTTGAAGCAACATGTCCTCAACTAATCTCAGGTATCATCTTCTTAGAGATGATCTATTCTCTTATCTAGATAAGTCAAAGTGTTGAATTTTGTTGTAAACGTACTCTCTCTCTCTCTATTGAATTATTGAAGAACATATAAGAAGAATTGATCAAGTGTTTCCCCACATTGGGGTTTGTCCCTGGCTAGCACCACATCTTGTGTCCTCTTGTCTTGTCTTGTCTTCTACGATTTATGTTTATGCTCTATTTGAAATTTACTTTAATGTTGATGTGATTGCTAATTTTGAAAGGATACGGAGCTAACTATGGAAATTTAAATAAATTGCTCTAAGCATAGAACATACCTAAAATTAAGATGGTATTACAGGTGAGGTGAAGACAATGCCCAAGCAAGAGTGAAAGAGAAATCACCAAAGACAGGTGGGAAAGGACAAAAGTGTCAATGGATTCCTCATCCCTCTTCAAATTCACCAAGGGTGAAGTCGAAGCAGATAATATTATCATAATTGTGCAACGGAATATGGCCTAACTAAAGATAACTTCATTGGAAGACCACATCTCAGGGTGGAAGGAAAGGCAGATAACTCGTTCGACCATTATGTGAAGGAGGGTTCGAATGGTAGGGACACATCACTTGATGATGATAACAATCATCCCAGGGACATATTCAATGATTAAAATAATCATAGGCAATGCAAGTCATCAAGGAAATGGCCGACTCTTCATAGAAGGAAAGGAACCCAAGGTATGGAGAATCAAATGTTGTCTATGATAAGATAAAGAAGTGTTATATTGTATTGGCCCTCTCCTTCAAATTCTTTGGGAATATAACTTATAGATTACACTCTTCAAGGAACTTCATCAGATAGATGGGTACACTCTCTAATTTGGTAGAGATGGAAACAATCATGGGATTATACTTGTGACCGATGCCACCTATCTCGGAAAGGGTGTAGGGAATGTTAACTCTCAACTGAATAAGGGTAACTCGATTCATTTACAAAATCTCTTTTATGTACCTGATCGTAAGAAGAACCTAGTGTCCATCTCGGAAAAGGAAGTCAAAGGTTTCAGGGTGGCTTTCATCGATGGAATGGTATGTGTTAAAAAATATAATTGTCAAAGATTCTTTTCCTCATGGATTCAGGGTTGGAAATTTGTATCAAGTTGCAGGATGGTCAATTAGAGATCATGTCAATTGACATATTGCATCTATAACATCGAAGGTCTAGCTATGGGGCCCTACCAGATGTGAGTCAAATGGTGATAGGGATGTCTGAATTCCAGTAAAGCATGAAGGTACATGTCTGAGATGTACCGAAGAAAAATCTTATAAGGGGACCATTCGCCTCATGCAGCAGGTCCATAGGTTTGTAACAACTCGAGGAGTTTGAGATTCATGATCGGGAATCTCATGTATACAGGTGGAAGAAATCCCTCTATGGCTTGAAGCAAAACACCCCGAGCATAGTATGAGAGGATTGATAGCTGTCTGATGAAGCTGAATTCACTAGGAGTGAAACCGATCCAAACCATTACTCGAAGGTTGTGGATGACAAACCTCTCATACCAGCACCTTATGAGGATGGCCTATTTCTGACGGGTCCAAACCCTCTCATTTGCAGAAGTAAGAGGGAGTTGGATCTCGGATGTGGAATGATAAACTGCAATCTTGTGACTACCTCAAGGATCTTAAATTTTAGAAGTTATATGGTATTGATGTCGGACAATATTTGGGAAATGCCTCTGAGTTTCATAAACTCATTAGTGTTGATGTTCTTGGTGAAATTTCGTCCATACATATCTTTTGCAGTTAGCATGGTGAGCTCATATTTGGTTGAGCCTCAATGGATTAGTGCCAAGAATCTTCTAAGATATCTTTGGGGCATAATCTCTCATGGATTGAGATACACTGCTGGAAATGTGAAACCGAATGAATATTCGAATGTTGACTCGGCAGGTAGTGTGGAGGATCTCTAGAGCACTTCTCATTGCTGGTTCTCTTTGGATTCTACTTCGATATCATGGATGAGCAGGAATTAGGAGTCGGTTTCTATAAGCACCGCCGAGACCAAATACATAGCTATGAGTATGTTCTTGTGTGAAGTTGCATGGCTGCAGAAGCTCTTAAGTGAGCTGTCTGTACACATGATGAATACCACTATGATTCCATGTGACATCTAGAGGGGGGATTTGTTTATTGAGGAATCATGTATTCGATGATTTCTCCAGTAGACAGACATCAGATACTACCTTATCTGCGATATGGTAAGTCAATGAGTGAGGAGGCTCCATCGCCTTGACACTGATGTACAGGTTGCAGACATTTTGTCAAAGCCCCGGGGAAGGTCGAATATGTGTCTTTCTCGAATGACTTGGATTCATTGAGAGACCTTCTTATAAGGGTCCTGCATGTTGCATGCATTGAGCTTTGGGAGCTCTCGGGGGGCATGGGGTACTTACTGGAGAAACATACGACCACAGGGCGACTCACCCTCACCTGGTGGTGCACTATGGAACATGATGATTAGTTCTCGTGTGGGCCAGGATGATTTGTTCTCTGTGGTGACTATGGAATAGGATGATTAGTTCTCCTATGGGCCAGGATGATTTTTTCTTTCTGGAAACTGTGGAAAAGGATGATTAGTTCTCCTGTGGGCGAGGATGATTAGTTCTCTGTGGCATCCACTGACAAGATGATTCGTTCTCTTGTGGATAGGATGATTAGTTCTCCTGTCAAGGCATCATACCCATGCAATGTGGGACTAATGGGAAATACCTCTCATCTAATCAATCAGTAGGGAAATGAGGATAGGGACCATAATAGTACTATCGATGGATGCATCGTTGTATCTACTGTACTCCCTATGCTAGGATGACCTCCATTGATCTGGGATCAGTATGAGTGGTTTGAGACACTCTCCTGTGACATTGATCTAGGATTAATGAAACTGATATGGGATCAGTACGAGTGGTTTGAAACACTCTCTTGTAACATTGATTTGGGATCAATGGAACTGATTTGGGATCAGTATGAGTGGTTTGAGGGACTCTCTTCTGACATTGGTTTGGGATCAATGAAACTGATCTGGGATCAGTATGAGTGGTTTGAGACACTCTCTTGTGATATTGATCTGGGATCAATAGAACTGACTTTGGGTCAATAAGAGTGATGTGACACACTCTCTCTAGATGAAACTAACTTTGGGTCAGTAGAGAATGGTATGCGACATTCTCGATCAATTCTTCTTCATGGTTCAGCAGAGTAGAGCTCAGCAGATCAAAGCAGAGTAGAGCATAGTAGAGCTCATTAGGTCAGAGAAAAGCAGAGTAGTACAGGGCACTCATGGCAGAGATAGTACAGTTAGACATATGGATCAACGGATGGAGTTCTCCCTAGTTGAGAGGGAGTGTTAAAATTGGAAACTAGGGCCAAACTCCATGTGGGTCATCTTATTTATAGTAGTTGATGCTTTTCTTAGATCCCACTCATCAAGAGGTGTAGGATTGATCTAAATATCATCCAATTCCGATAAGTATTCAAGGAGTTATGAATTTATTTGCGTTATAAGACAATTCGTCAATGTTGACCAGCAACCAAATAAACCACACGTGTGCTCAACGTTTTACTATAAATAGAAGTGGCCTTCAATTCATTTCAACACAATCAGGATCTCTTCCTCTCTCTACTTGTCTTTGGGTTTTAGTAGTAGGAGAGATCCTAAGCAATAACGTTTCCCTAATCTAGAGGGTAGAAAGCCGGAAAAGCTAAAAAAGATGAAACTGCTAGAAGAGCCGGAAATGCCAGAAATGCTGGAACTGCTAGAAAAGTCGGAACTACGGGAAAGGCACAGCTACTGGAACTTCCAAAAAATCTAGAACTTCCAAAAAAGCTGAAATTTCGGAACTGCTAGAAAAGCTGAAAAATTCGGAACTGCTAGAAAAGCCAGAACTGCGAGAAAAGCGAGAACCACCGAAAAATCTGGAAACACTGAAAAAGCCAGAACTACCAAAACTGCCAAAAAAGCCAAAACTACTGGAAAATCTGGAACCGCCGGAAAAGATGGAAATGCCAGAAAAGTCGGAACTGCCAGAAAAGCAGGAAAAGATGTAAATGTCGAAACTACTGGAGCTGTTGGAAAAGCGAAAACTGCCAGAAAAGCTAGAACTGTTGGGACTACCAGAGCTACTGTGAACAATTGGAACTGCCAGAACTACCGACAACAGCTAGAACTGCCAGAATTAGCGAGAACTTCCAAAATAGCCAGAGCATCTGTCTTCGAAGGAGAGCAGCATGCTGGGGACAACAAGCAAGCAAGGTGCAACCAACACATAGGTCAGGATGGCAACATGGTGCAACAATGGAACACAATGTAGTAGAGTGATGGGTACAGTCATGATTAGTGAAGCGTGATGAGATGCAACATAGTGATGATGGTTGCAACATGGTGCAACGTGGTGAGGTGTAGCATGATTACAAAATGCAGCACAATAATAGGTGACAGAATCACCTTGGAGAATTACTTGAAGCAATATGTCTTCAACTGATGTCATGTATCATCTTCTTAGAGATGATCTATGCTCTTATCCAGATAAGTCAAAGTGATGACTTTTGTTGTAAATGTACTATCTCTCTCTCTCTCTTTGTTGAACTATTGAAGAACATATAAGAAGAATTGATCAAGGGTTTCCCCAAATTAGGGTTTGTCCCTGGCTAGTACGACATCTTGTGTTCTCTTGTCTTGGCTTGTCCTCTCTTATTTATGTTTATGTTCCATCTGTAGTTTACTTTAATGCTGATGTGATTGCTAATCTCGAAACATTATGGAGGTAACTACGAAAATTGAAATAAATTGCTCTAATCATAGAACATACCTAAAATTAATATGGTTCAATCCTCTCGTGTAAGGATTTCATCTTGAGTGTATTATAACTGAGCCTTTATTCGATGGTGAAAGGTATGATCCACTAAGGTTGGAACTTTGTGTGTTTTCCCTTTTCTTCATGTGGTTTATCCCACTTGAGTACTAGGTCACCCACACCAAAAATATTTTCTCCTGTTGATTTTTTATCAAACCAGTCTTTCACATGGTTTTGGTGACCAAGAAACATCTCTTTCAAATTGATCCTTTCTTCCTCGAGTTTGAGTAAAGTGTCTATCTTGCTCTGAACGAAAAGGCAAGGTCTACCTTGTGACTCTTGAGAGAGTTGCAAGGCTGGAAGATACATGTTCGGGAGAAAGATAACTTCTTTACCATAAACCAGAGATAGAGAGGTATTTAGGGAAGGCTTAGGAGTTACACAGTCAACCCATAATGCATTGGTCAATGCATTATATTAGTTCCTTTTCTCATAGAAGATGGGTTTCTTGATTATGTAGATAATACTTTTATTTTTCGATTCAACCGAACCATTTTCCCGTAGGTAATAATTAGATTCATGTTTTAATACAATACCATTTCCTAATGCTAATTCATAAATTTTAAATGATGAAAATTAAATCACATTATCAAAGACAAGTGATGTTGGAATGCCAAACCTGGTTATAATATTATGTTGCAAAAAGTGGATGACTTCCTAGTCATTTACTTCTCTCAAGGGAACTGCTTCTGACGACCTAGTGAAATAGTCTGCCATTGTTGGAATATATGAGTGTTTCTTTGATGAATGAGGATAAAATTATCCAATAACATCTAGGCCACAATGTTGGAAAGGTTCCTCAACTGCTACTAGTAGTAGTGGGGTGAATGACCTCTGATCTCAGTTGATGCACCTTTGATGAGCTAGGCACTTGTGAATATAAGTGTCAGCATCTTTGAATAACATGGGCCAATAATAACCAACCCTCATAACTTTATGCTATATAATGTCTCTCGCATAGTGACCACATGCTTATCCATTGTAAAAGTCGTTGAGTACCTTCTTTGTGTCCTATGGCTCAAGGAATCTTAACAAAACAATGTTGTGGTTCTTTCTGAAAATCCCTCCATGAACTAATTAGTAAGATAGAGATTTTAAGTGGATTTCCCTATTCTATTTATTTGGTAGGTGCATGGGAAAGGTTCCATGCTCTATAAATTGTTGTATGTTATCATACCATGGCGCTATAGACGTGGATTGGGGGACATGTTAATTTCTATTTCCTACTCCCACCATAAAATATGTTGCTTAGGAGAATCTCTTGCTTTAGTTGCTAGCTTACAAAGGCCATAACCATTTATGGTATGAACTCGTTTGAACTCCAAATCATATTCTTGTAAGGAGGTCATGCAATTTTCCCTCTTCTCACACAGCTCCTGCTGCACGAACAATGTTCTTACTACTGGACGAGGTACAAATACGATATTGTGAGCTTTTAAAATATAAGGCCTGAAATACTTAAGTTCCTTGTATACAACATATGCTTGTTTGTTGATGGCAGGGTAACTTAATTCTTGCCCTTTTAGGCTGGAACTCATAAAAGAAATAGGCTACTCATTTAACTCAATATCCTTTTGAGTCAATACGGACGCAATCAACAAGTTCAAAGAGAAGGTATAAAGTGAGAAGTATTTGCCATAGTATGGACTGAATGATGCAAGTGCATCAACAGTTTGCTGATTTATTTGAGAGAAAGCATCCTTTTCCCATTTATCCCATTTATATGTTACATATTTCTTAATCCTCTCCTATATAGTCTTAACTATCTAAGTGTAATCATAGATTATATTTCTTAGGAAATTTATCTTTGCTAAGAAAGACTACATAGCCTTCTTATTCACTGGAAATGGGATCTATCTAATGAATATGACTCTCTCAAGGTAAATTTTAATTCCACTCTTTGCAATGATGTGCCATAAGAGAGTCCCTTTAGACACACTGAAAAATATTTTTCTTGGGATTAAGAGAAATCCCATACTTTCAACACCTCTCAAATATCTATTTTATATGATGTACATGATTTTATATTCTCTTTGAAAACATAGTAACATCATCTAAATAAACAACTACGGTATGACCAATAAGGCCATGGAAATAAATGTCCATTTCTCTTTGGAAAGTGGCACCAACACTCCTAAGTTTGAATGGAATCTTGTTGAAAGTAAATGTTCCCCATTTGAACATTAAGGTAGTTTTCAATAGATTAGGTTTCACTACTAGTAGTGAAAAAATCTTAGACCTAGATACTCTCTGGAGGATCTGTTCGATGGATGGCACTAGATAGTTGTCTTTATTAGAGGCCTGATTGAGATTGCAAAAAGATACACATAGCCTTATTTCACCATAATTCATTCTAACTGGGACCAATTTTGAAATCCAAATGGAGTGTCTGACTTTAAAAATGATCCGATCATCCAAAAAATTTCTCAATTCCTTTTGGATGAGGGGTTCCAGCATTGGATGAACTTTTCTTAGTTTCTTCTATAAAGGTTTTACCCCTTCTTTTATAGGAATGATGTGTTCGATAATATGAGTATCATTTGTCCTTAAATCGTTGTATATCCATGCAAACACATCACAATATTGTTTGAATATGTAGATAAACACCCATCGTTCTTATGGAGAACAACACATACCAAGGTTTACATATTTCAGATCTTCTTGATTTCCTAGCTTGATTTGTTCGAATGATAACTTTGAACTCCGAGTCTTTGTCTTGTTTGGTCCTTTAAATGAATTATGTAGGTCATATAAATTCTCTAGGGACACCACACCTTTAGGAATATTATTTCCTTGGCACTAGATACCTCATGTAGAGCCTGATCATGCTCATCCTATTCTATGCAAACATCTTTGAATATGTGAGGATTAGCCATAATGTGCAGTATCTATTGGTCATTATTGAAAACATTTAAATTAGTGATGTTGTCAGGCACATATGGTTTGTATATAATTTCAGTAGAAAAACCATTTCTCAGTGGTGAGATCCTAGTGGCTGCATTTTCTAATGCATATGCTACAACATTTCTAAGTATAGGAACATAAATAATATTAGAAGCTTTAAATGATTACTCAAACTCCATACCACTTGCAGATATTTTTTAATATTCTATGAAACATAGTGAATAGTATCCCGTACCTGAGTAGTGACCACCTCTGAGTCAACAATTACCTTAAGAATCTCTACCTTCATATCAATGGATTTCTTTAGTCCAAGTACGAGCACTTCATATTTGATAGTATTATTCGTACACTCAAAGTACAGATGACATGAAAGGATATGTTTCTTATTACATTGGTCTATAAGTACATAACCTACCTCAGAGCCATCCTACATCTTTGAACCATCAAAATATAAAGTCCAAATATTATTGGCTACTAGGTTTCTTCCTATACTACAATTAGAATTACTATGTATGTCTATATTATAAGATTCATTTGCACCAGCTACAGAGAAAGGAAGGAGCTCTAGTTGTTTATCTAGTGGAACAGATGATGAATGTGATTGATAACACCCAATTTTGGTTCCTAAGAAACAATTTCCAAAGATTATATCGGCAAAAGAAACATGATCATTATGGCCTTGAAGTCGTGGCATGGTGTGTTTCATGTATGGCTCACTATTCACTCAATTCCTGCCCTTGTATGGAAATTATGCTTATAAAGCCATGGACTTTAAAGGAGATCGAGATTTGATGCTGCAACCTGACAGTCATTAGGGGCCTCAAGATAAGAATGTTTTTTAGAGTACTTAAAGTATTTTTTAACTTTTTAATGTTTATGTAATGTTTTTGATTTTATAGATCACCAAGTGCTAATATGAAGCGCTTGCTTGACGCATATGTGGCACTAGTGCGACTTGCGGGCATGCCTCGCTACACAAGGTGGGGGGACCGACTACCTAGATCTAACGTGGGTGTGGCGGCTTCCTAAGATGGAGATGATGCGAAGAGTCTATGCGAAGTTTTGAGGAAATTCAGAGGCCTGAGCATGGGTGTTCCTCCTCTTCCCATGAGGGAGATCCCTTCCCATATGCAGCGACACACCGTCCATTTTCTTGAGTGATTTCTAGTTCCTCTTAGGAGGTTAGCTAGATTTTTTTTTTAGATTTCATGAGTAGTAGACTCTTAGCAGTACAGGTGTTACAACAAGCCTTAATAGAGCCATTTTGCACTTAAAACATCCAAGTTTTGGGAATTTTCTAATGTGAAACAGTAGATTTGATATATATATATATATACAGAGAGAGAGAGAGAGAGAGAGAGAGAGAGAGAGAGAGATTGACACTTTTATAATGTAAATGTTTTTTAATGTTTTTGTAAATTTTTAACTATGTAAATATTTACTTTCATGCATGTATCTATAATAAACAAGAGAGATGTCAATCTAATACATAGTTTACTAATGAGTCACCCAATGCATTAAATTCTCGAGGAATGTGTTCATATGTAATAAACTCAAATTGACGTTCTAAGAGTCGTACCTTAAATAATAATGTAACAATATTGGATTTCGAATGTGATAATGATTTTTCAATTGCATAACGAAAAGTTGAGAGTCTAACAAGAACACCAACATTCGGGGAATTTTGAGGTCTAAAATGGGCCTCCTAAGAAAAATCTACAACCAAAATAAACTTTATAAGAACCAATAGGATTCAATATGATGATGTCAACCATGGGGGATGATTCACCATCTTTAGATTAAAAGGGTAAAAAGATAAAAAAATAAAAAAATAATAAAACTATTTTTTCAACTTGTATTTCAACTTATCTCCTTAAGGTTTTATTCAAATTTTGAGAGGGAGTGCTTGTTGTATGCAAAATTTAATTTCTCATCCAAGGAGTACCCATGTTGGATATTTTCGATGGACACTATTACAAGAAAAATGAGAAATACATGAAAAAACATTTTAGACCTAAAAAATCCCCTAATTATTAAATATGTCCCAAGATGACACTTTAGTGAGAAGTGATATTATAGACATATACTTAGCAATACTGTTGGTGGCGGTGCCACTCCCCTGGAACAAAGTAGTTTTAAATTAGGTGTCTAAATGACCCAAGCAATTGATGCAATGTGTCATGTGTGATGGTTGGCACCATTCGCATATCCTACGTATAGTTAGGGTGATGAAGACATCTGCACAATGAGAAACATATATGAGACAAATACTCCCAAACTCCAAAAATCCATTCATTGCAAAAAGAAGCAAAACTTATAAATACATAAAATTACAAAGGTCATGCCTAGTGAAATACTAGGCATAATACGTTTTCAGATAGAGCCCATTTCGAGGCTCCGCGAGTGGAATTCCTTCACTGTCCTGAATTTCATAGGAAACTTTTGAGAGGGCTTTGGTGACGACATATGGATCGATCCATAATGGTTGAAGCATTCCTGCCCCCAAGAGGTCGTGCTTCTAATCATAGAGTAAAACAAGGTTGTCTTCTTGGTAAGAATGAGGCTTGACATTTTTGTCATATTGGGATTTGACCCGATGCTTATGGGCTTCAAGTTCTAGTGTGGCATCTCAGTGGGTCTCATCGATCTGATTGAGATATAGCAAGCATTCTTCTTCTATAGTAGTGTCGGGCAAGAGTTCAACAATGAGTTTCAATGAAGTAATCTGGCACTTGATATGTAGTACCACTTCCAGGTTATAAGTGAGGTGGAATGGTGTAAAGCCAGTAGCAGTTTTGACCGAAGTTCGGTACACCCACAATGGAGGATATAATGTATTGTGCCAGTGAGTTTT